>JABXJD010000011.1:1345000-1617500 GCA_013375575.1 Percina caprodes | reverse complement strand
CCAGCCAATAATTGAGAATAAAGGATTTGGGGGGTTAGTGCATGGAAGAAAGGGGAAAGAGACAAAATGAAAAGGAGGAAGGGTGAGCTGTCTTTCACTTTGTTTGACAATACTTCAAACAGCAACAAGAACTGACATCATCCAACATTGCTTAGAGCACCTTTAATTGATTCAGTAAAAAATCCAAAACCGATCTACGTCGACTAAAGTGCCAACTAATGGCTAATCTTCTTCATGTATTGAGTTATCGGCCAAAACACAACTATAAGTCTATAAGTTACTTACCAAATTTGGCATAGTGCATTGTAGTGCAATGTTGAACTATAATCTTAACCTTTTTGCTGATAGAATTAAAATTGACCGAGATATGAAACATGTCATGTTTGGTAGCTAGCTAGGATAATTTGTTTGGTTGACAAAACCAGAACCCAAGCATAACGATGCAAAATGCAAACATAAGTAAATATCGAGAAGTGTGAGCCGCAGGGTCTGTGGTACATCGCCATTACAAATATCCCCGAGCCCTAAAGGATTTTTGACAACCTTTGGTCAGTCTGATTTAATTTTCTATAAAAGCTTGTAAAACATCAACCATAGTCAATCTATGAACATCATTTCTTTGCAGGAAAACTGGGCATTAGAATATGTGTGCTGCACTAAGGTCACTTGAATGTTAAAAAGACATCAGCAGAATGGGGTGACTGTTAGCTTTTAGCTCCAAAAGACAGTATGTTTCTACAAGTTATATTATTAATTTACAAAGTTATGAATCAGCAGTGCCGTTTGGCGTCATATACGACGCATTTGACCTCAGAAGGAATAAAAAGGCCCCAAATGGTCTACGTTGATTATAGCGCCCCCTAATGGTATATCTTTACCAAATGGGTACAGAGCCTCCGAGTGGCATGCCAAACAATCATCACAGGTTTGGTGTTGATAGCATTTACTGTGGCAGAGATATTGCAATTGCAAATTTCCCATTTAAATGCATTGAGTTTTTAGACAAAACCAATAAACGTTGATTATAGCGACCCCTAATGGCTAACCTTCGTCAAATTTGGTACAGAGCATCGGGTGAGATGGGAAACACTTCCCTCAAGTTCCTTGCTGATAACATTTAATTTGGTCGAGATATAATATGATATGTGTTTAGTACCAAGCCATGTAGCTTTGTTACCGCGGTTCCCAGCCCCCTCGGGCTTGGACCCCTAATAATAGACTTGAAGAGTGAATGATGCTTAAGAAAAGACTATTCATACGTGAAATTCTTTTATGTTTTTGTTACATTGTATACATGTGATCCGATTTGTTTTAGTTAAACACTGCAGGTATGTAAGTGCCCTTAAGAAGTATACATGGCTACGTCCTGTCGTCATCACATGCATGAGCCGTGTTTCCCAATACTTTTAATTGATCGGTTTGTAGACGGGCTTTCCTGTCCACACGTATCCTCTCTTGGGTGTCAGGGTTTTTGTGAGTTTTTCCTAGATGACTCCTGCTTCCCTGTGCTTTTGTTTTGTTGTGTTGTTAAGAAGCTAGACACAGGAACTTTACCTGGGTTTTATGGAGCTACAGCATTTATTCAGAGACAAACTGAAACCTACACTTTACATTTACTACCACTTACTACACTTCGTACCACAAGTAAACTGCTAATTTATTCTCTGCTCTAAAGGCCGACAGCTGTCTGCTCTGAGCACATTCACTGTCACTCTCTATGGCGTCAGGATTATGTCATATCTTGTGAGCGCAATAAAACATGCTCACAAACAAATTATATTACTCTTTGCGCACCAATTCAACAATCGAGAGTTGGACAGGCAGTGTGAAACACAAGATAGGAAAAGGGGAAGAATGGCGCCTGCATGTATTAAACTAAGCATCACGTGCACAGAGCAGCCACCACGTGCCTGTGAGTGTCTGCTTTGCATATACACTCTCGCATGTAAACTCTCCTCTTAAAATCGAATGAAACTGAAAATTTTGGGGGCGGAAACCAAGGAAGCACTGCCCTCTTATGATTGATCACTTTCAACGTGATGTCATCCACACCGACTTTCTTAGACTACCTTGATTGAAAGCTATCATTTAGGAAGCCCGGAAAGTACCTGCCGAAATCATCCATTGTGAAGCAACAACTACTGAGTTTGCACTGAATTGGAAATGGTGATATTTTACAAAAATGACCTGAATTACAAAGCTGTAGAGAACAGTGCACTATTCCAGAGTTATATACTAAGGTTTCAACTACATTATTTTAATATACTGTCGTCAAGTAAAGCGGGTCGGTTTAAGGTATTAAACTCAAAGGCTGAAAATGAGTCCTTGTCCGGCCCTGGTCTAGATGTTTGTTATTTTTTGTGGTTAGTATGAACATACTGTATGCAAATGTCAATGTGCTGTACTGCTGAGAGGCATGGTCCAGCCTTCAAGGAGCCTTGGGGGTTGTTTTCAGTTTTGGTTTTTCTCTTCCTTTTACATTTGTCTCTGTGTGTGTGTGTGTGTGTGTGTGTGTGTGTGTGTGTGTGTGTGTGTGTGTGTGTGTGTGTGTGTGTGTGTGTGTGTGTGTGTCTTTGTGCACATGCACGTGGAACTGCAAAAAACAGAGGAAAATGGTATGCTTGCTATTATGTGAATCTCACCAAAAAAAAAGAAAACTACTTAGGGTTCATGGCTTTAAATTGCAACAAGGTCTCACTGCACTTTGTGAAATTGTCGTTATTTTTAGTCTATTGATTCGTGTACACAGACACGATTTTCTCGTTTTATTCATGTTGCTGAGAACGTAATGTATTCGGGCTGGTCACTACGTAATGGGAAGCATCAATTAAGAACACTTCAGTTGAGAATCAAGGTCTCTCATTAAGATATGCAGATGATTAATATCTATTTTAAATAAAGACTAACAATGTATGGATGGAAACAACAGAATAACAAGGCCAGGCTGTCATTTTTTAAACGGTTGGTTCAACGTTTGCTTGCACATCCTTCAGTTACCTTGTTTGGATGGAAAATCTACTCGGTCATCAAACATTTGTATGATGCAAAATGCTGCATGGTCTCCATCTGTCTGTGTAGCGTTGTTGAAATTTACATTTCTTAAAAAAAAAAAAATGACATGGGCTGGAATGACATTCTTGACATCGACCGAATTTGCCCTGGATAACAGACACTTTAGCATTGATGTGTATGTACACACAACAGCATGAAAAAAAAACAATGCCGCATTTCTCTGGCAGTGTTGTCACAAGGCTTGTTTGGTCTTACCTGCTCCCATTTCACTTGTGCTTGTCTGTTCTTATATTTGATCCCTACTTTTAACAATGGCGACAGCGGAGGCTGAAATTCTCAAATGCGAAGTGTGCTCCTCCCCTTAGGAAGGGGTTGTGTCTCTACACGGCGTCATTGACTTGCTAAATTCAAAATTACAGTATCACAGCTCTTGGTAATGCCTGCATGTGTGCAGCGAGTTTGCCCTCCCATCTAAACTCAAAGCTCAAACAGACCGCCCATTCTGTCAAGGCAAGCCTTGAGTCAATAGAACATCCTGTCAGAGTGAGTACCGACTGCCAGCCTGTCAGGCAGCTCCACCAAATGCCTAATGGGAGGGTGAGTTATAGCCTCCCATCTGGAATGATCCTGCCAAGACCTTAAGAGGTCAGGGAGGACACAACCGCTTCTACTCTGTGCAGGTAGTCACTATCAATTTTGCCAGAGTCCCTCTCCTGCAAAAATCTTGCACAGCAATACAGGAAACGGTTGTTTGGGGAGGGAAACTGTATTCAGGGACTACAAATGATGTCCTGATCATTCATGAATGGGCTTGCTTTTTATGGGGCAAGATCCCTTAAATGAACTCCAATCTTTACTAAAAGATGTGTGAGTACTTTAGAAGCATGCTTGAATTGTTGTATTACATTACAGGCACTTATGTGTACTTATTAAGTGTTCTCTATTTTTCAAGCATGGTTTCAACATGTTATTGTCATAATGCAAGATCCAACAGTGGAAAGCCAGATTAATCTTCTCCTCAGTAAAGATGAAAAATAAATCAATATTGCTTTGAAGTTCTGACATTGCATTTCACAGCATGAATCATCTACTTATTCATTACTATTGGAATGTAATTTTACTGCAGCTTCCTGATGCAATACTTCTGAGTTTGAGAATCAAAAGTGGAGCAGGGATCAATATCAATGAATTCCTGAAATACATTTGATTATTCACTATTAGTTTAGATCACCATGTCTAGCTACTTAGATATAAAATGTACGTTTGGAATACAGTTCAAAGAACAAATGATGAAAAAACAGTTGAAGCAATTTAAGCAGTGCTCTAATAGGTGCTCAACTGGATATTAACAGTTAAAATAGCATCAAATCTAAAGGCCCACTGTTTCAGTGAATAGCTCACAGCCAACCCGTTCTGGTTTTGAGTCTTGGTACTGCTCCTGTCTGTGTAAGGCATGTATGATATCTCCATGTTTGACTTTCCTGAGTAAATTCCTAGTAGTGGCAGCATGTCTTTGTCTGTCTATTAACCTGTCTGTTACTGGTGACATGTCCAGGGTCACTCAAAGCATAGTCCCCAATGAATGTGATCCCTAATAAGAATGGCTTATCACGCTTTTTTCGGAAGTGAGGCTCGGGAGAGTAGCTGCTTTGTTCAATATATTATTTGTCTTCTGACAATGTGAACAGTGACTGTGAGGTCAATAATATGTTTAGTTACATGCCATATTATTGTTGTTGTGAAATAACGAAAACAGATTGTATTGTCATTGTTGTACAAAAAAACCCCCATAAAAACACATTAGTCAGAAACGATATTCCACTGTGTGACAAGTTTCCTATTAAGATGGGCACAGTAGTTTTTATTTGATCAGATCCACACATACTGTACTCTAAATATCCATTAGAGCACAGAATCTGCCGCTGAAAATAGTCCCCAACAAAGAAACTACTTTCTCCTGTTTGACCAAATGCTTGCTCTATAGAGGAATTGTTGGGTCTCTAAATTATAGTGTGGTCTAGACCTACCCTATCTGTAAAGTGTCCAGAGATAACTTCTGTTGTGATTTGACACTATAAATATAATATAGCTAAATTGAAACATTTGCTGAATACTACAGTGAACAGATGTTTTCGGAAAATTATTTAGCATTTAAAAATGTCTATTTTTTAAAAGATGTAGGTCTTCAGTAGGAAAAAAATTGACTAAATGCTGAGTGCCACAGGCAGTGTAAGAATTATATTGTCAGTCTTAACCTTTAAAGTAACATTTAATTTCAGAGAAGGTAGATACAGTGTTTAAAAGAGAGATTGAGATGTAGCAGGAAACATGCACTCACCTGTCTGCGCAGGTCCCTGGTCTTTTTGGTCATTTTATCAATGGCTGAGTTCAATGGGTCACCTTTCTCTTTCCTGCCAGTCTGTGAAAGGAAACAAAAATACCATGTTAACACAGTTGTTACAGCACCTCATTACAATCTTGTCCCAACATTTGCACCATATATTTCACATTGTGCACATTTTCCTGTTCAAGTGACTTAACCAAAGGTTATGTGTTATGTATTATGTCAAACAATTAAAATATTTAATCGCGATTAATCACATTAATGTCATAGTTAACTCGCAATTATTCACACATCTTTATCTGAATTAAGTGATATCGAATGAAAAATGCCTTATGGAAACAGTAAAATTCGATGAAATTTCATGAATATCAAATCAATGGAAATACGTTCGGTCTCATCGGATTTTATCTTGATCGATATTTGGCTTATGCGATAAAAGCTGATGAAAATGTTATTTGCCGAATAAATAATGAATTGTATTTCATTTTTTATGGCTTTTTATGGTTGCATCCTGCCACAAAACAAAGAAGAAGAAGTTTTAGTTAATTTCCGCCCAGTAGACAGATGTAAGTGGACGAACGAGGAGACAAGAGACTTTTTGAATTTGATTTATCAGGAACTTGCGAAGGAAATGGCCAACAATGGTTAGGACAAACCGTGGGACGTCCTCCAGAGCAAATGGAAGACAATCAAACAGCAAGACATGTCTCAAAAAAAGAGTCTCGCAGCGCTGCCAGAGGGAAAATAAAAGGCAAGTTGCATCTGCATCGTCCTAGTGATGTGTTGATAGCGTTGTTGTTTTCTTATTATAGCTTTATACACTCACCGGCCACTTTATTAGGTACCCCATGCTAGTAACGGGTTGGACCCCCTTTTGCCTTCAGAACTGCCTCAATTCTTCGTGGCATAGATTCAACAAGGTGCTGGAAGCATTCCTCAGGGAGTTTGGTCCATATTGACATGATGGCATCACACAGTTGCCGCAGATTTGTCGGCTGCACATCCATGATGCGAATCTGCTCCACCACATCCCAAAGATGCTCTATTGGATTGAGATCTGGTGACTGTGGAGGCCATTTGAGTACAGCGAACTCATTGTAACGTTCAAGAAACCAGTCTGTGATGATTCCAGCTTTATGACATGGCGCATTATCCTGCTGAAAGTAGCCATCAGAAGTTGGGTACATTATGGTCATAAAGGGATGGACATGGTCAGCAACAATACTCAGGTAGGCTGTGGCGTTGCAACGATGCTCAATTGGTACCAAGGGGCCCAAAGAGTGCCAAGAAAATATTCCCCACACCATGACACCACCACCACCAGCCTGAACCGTTGATACAAGGCAGGATGGATCCATGCTTTCATGTTGTAGACGCCAAATTCTGACCCTACCATCCGACTGTCGCAGCAGAAATCGAGACTCATCAGACCAGGCAACGTTTTTCCAATCTTCTATTGTCCAATTTCGATGAGCTTGTGCAAATTGTAGTCTCAGTTTCCTGTTCTTAGCTGAAAGGAGTGGCACCCGATGTGGTCTTCTGCTGCTGTAGCCCATCTGCCTCAAAGTTCGACGTACTGTGCGTTCAGAGATGCTCTTCTGCCCACCTTGGTTGTAACGGGTGGTTATTTGAGTCACTGTTGCCCTTCTATCAGCTCGAACCAGTCTGGCCATTCTCCTCTGACCTCTGGCATCAACAAGGCATTTCCGCCCACAGAACTGCCGCTCACTGGATGTTTTTTCTTTTTCGGACCATTCTCTGTAAACCCTAGAGATGGTTGTGCGTGAAAATCCCAGTAGATTAGCAGTTTCTAAAAATACTCAGACCAGCCCTTCTGGCACCAACAATCATGCCACGTTCAAAGTCACTCAAATCACCTTTCTTCCCCATACTGATGCTCGGTTTGAACTGCAGGAGATTCTCTTGACCATGTCTACATGCCTAAATGCACTGAGTTGCCGCCATGTGATTGGCTGCTTAGAAATTAAGTGTTAACGAGCAGTTGGACAGGTGTACCTAATAAAGTGGCCGGTGAGTGTATGTCGCTATCAGCTGGCAAATAAGCACTATTATAACTTGTGCAATATTGATCATGTGTTGGTAGATGGTGCGATCCATTTTGTCTAGAAAAACTTAGTTTGCAAATGTTTGCTTGAATGTTGTGCAATTCAGTGCGAAAATGAATGGAAACACTGTAAAATGTCTTAAATCAATTTAATATACCAATTTGATCGCAAAACAGCATGTGACGTCATTACGCACAGGTTTTAATTCGCTTTAAAGCCGTTGGATGGAAACACACTTTCACCAGCTTTATTTAATTCAATTTTAAAGTGGATGGAAACTTACATCTAAATGTCCCTTGATTTCTTTTTGTCCCATTATTTTTTCTCATTGTAATGCTCTTATCAACATGGAAAAGTGGACTGACTTGCTTTGTGCACATTTTTTTTATTGAAAACAACATTAGCATATAGCCTACTGTAGTGTTCAATTTGATATAACATTCTCACTTGGAGCAGTCATTCAAACTTGGAGCAAAAAATCTCTCACACAATGTAACACTGTCCATCAAAAAAGAGTGAAAAAATACTTTGACGAGGGGGCGGATAATTTGCATCAGCTGTGTGCTTTGTCATAAAGTTGTATTTCAGACTGGACGTGCTGTGATGATAGCTCAGTTCACACCGACAAAACACAGATCAAATAAATCAGACAACTGATACAGAACGCTGCTGCTCGCGTCCTCACTAACCAAGGATGATTACATCACTCCAATTCTCAAGTCTTTACACTGGTTTCCTGTGCCCCAAAGAATAGATTTCAAAATTCTTCTGCTGGTTTATAAGTCACTAAATGGTTTAGGGCCAAATTATCTGTCAGATCTACTAGTGAAGTATGAACCACAGAGCCCTCTAAGATAATCAGGGACAGGTCTGCTTGCCATCCCCAGAACCAAAACAAAAAAGGGAGAAGCAGCATTCAGTTTCTATGCTCCGAATATCTGGAACAAACTCACGGTAAACTGTAGATTGGCACCTATGCTATGTTCTTTTAAATCAAGGCTGAAGACCTTCCTTTTCGATAATGCCTTCATTTAATTCTTTGCACTGCATTGTGCTGTGAATTTTATTCTGTTATTCTGGTATTTAGTTTGTTTTTGATTAATTGTTTTTAATTTTGTATTATTTTTTACTAATTTTTAAATGAGTTCTGATGTTTTATGTAAAGCACTTGGAATTGCACTGCTGCTATAATGTGCTATACAAATAAAATTCCGTTGCCTTGCCTTGTCAATGGAACCACTTTAAAAAGAATCTTATTGGCATCCATTTCGGCGTCTTGCGCTCGTTATCCACTCAAAACGTAACGTTACTACTCTTTGGCCGGCTCGCAAGCCCAAACAAGTATGTGCGGCGTGCCTGTTGTTTTATTTCTGGTCTAGCTAGATGTTGTAGTTTTTCTAACATTACTAGCTGTTGTAATAGCATGTGAAAAAAAACTCCAGTATTTGCCAAAAAGAATGTTAATCTCCCAATAAAAAAAGTGAAACTGTTAAAATGGTTTTAATAACGCATTTAACTGACAGCACTAGTGGTATGTGTAGATTGCCAATTCTGAAAATACACTTTGTCACAGTACATGTTCTGGCATAACAAGTGTTCACCAATTAGAACGGAGTCAGTGAAAACATGACTTAAACTGTTTTGTATGTTACCTAGCAACTACTGTAGCATATCTGGCAAGTATCAATTTAGCTGTCTCCCATTCCCCTGTGCACAGCACTTCCTGTCACTGCCAACTCCTACTGGTGACTTTAGGAGGGTGTAGACTACAATGTGCTTCACCTGCCACACACAGAGTCACCAACTGCTTTTTTTCACCTGACGACGGGGAGTACCACTGGGAGACAGCACGGAGCTTCTCACTTCTCACGTATGCATCCAAACAAACCAGTAGGAGTCACTAAAAGGCAGACACTAGGACAGTATCTCGTGCTGTCTTTCATACAGAAGTATTGCCAATTGTTTTCATGAAAACACCCGGCCAAGAAAGGCGCTCCACTGTCCGTTACACCACCTGGGCGCCCCATTTACCACTTACAAACTCGACAGTGTTTGCTCAGAACCCATGGAGAAGAGTAGGGTGATTTATACTACTGCAGTTATTAGATTTCCACTTTTACTATCTAACTTGGGATGGCGGCTTGGCCCAAAGGTTAGAAAGCTGCTGTCAGTGTCTTGGCGTGAACTATATCTACTCCAGGACACATATAAATGATCCGGTACTCTGATCCCTCAAGAGAAATGCATACGTGTTTCTCAGGCAGTGAAAGTAGTAAAATCAAGACGGGCTGTACTGAATGAACTGTATGTAAATCGTTTTTGTATTATACTAAGATAAATGAAACATTTTGTCCCAAGCGTGATAAAAGATGTTATAAACAAAGGTTCAAATGACCGCAGTAAACTGGCTGTTGTTTAAACAATTTGAAATGTTGGGTGCATTGATTAATATTACTATATACGATATAATTGTTAAGGCTGTAAAATAAAAATGTGTGAGTATATATAATTTATTTGTAAATTAAGAAAAATAAAGAGGCAAAATTAAATTAGAACTGGAAAGAAGTATGAGAAGTATGAGAGACACAACTATTGTACGCTATCTCAAGTCACTAATGTGCTACATTTGCTACTATTCAAAGTAAAGGTCTACAAAAAAATTGTTACAATCAAATCATAATAGTTAATTAATCCCTGGGGGAAATGTGAGTGCCACTATACATGTAGGACAGACAACAGGTAAGACAATAGAATCTTAAGAAAATGCAAAATAAGGGGAGATCGCAGCACCATATTAAATAGTGTTAACATAACTGATTGTATATAACATCAAAATCAACATATTCATGGACACAAACATTACCACAATCCTCAGTATAACCACTACCCGAGTCATCAACATCAGATCGTCAACAGTAACAGCAAGAATGTTCATTTATAAACTTCAGCGCAGCAGGTGTAAAGGACTTCCTGCATCTCTCTGAAGAGCACCTGGGCATAACAAGCCTATCCCTAAAAGACCTTCATGTTAATTTTCATTTTATTTTGACAACTGACAAATGAAAAAGTGGGGCTTGCTTTTGAAACCTGAGTCTTATAAAGAGGAAGTTGTTTCTGGATAGTGTGATTTATGTTATAAGGCTCATTTTGAGAAGTTATCACAAAAGACAATTTAATATTAGCAAGGCAGATGTGGCTTAATTTATTGAAATACTTTCTGCAGAGAAAAAAAAAAATCAACAGATTGTAAGACATGATGTGTGATCTTCTGTGAAAGCAATACCAGCATACAAAAATTTGTTATGCAGTTGCCAGGCAACCATCTGACAGTTCTGCCCAGCATAGCATGAAGGCAAACGACCAAAATGCTCATCAGTATTTGCAGAAAAACACATACCTGTTGACATGTATTGCAGTGTATTCCCATTCATCCATGCCTGTTGACTTCTTAAATGAGGATTTATTTGAGACAAACTGACCACAGAACAACAGGGCTTTAAGTAGGGGGGCTATTTTGTCATCCTGTTTAATGAGACACAAAATGTGGTTGCTTATCTTTGAGTTGCTGCACTATTGTCATACCCTTTTGATAATTGAGTGGAACAGAGTGCCTTGTATCTATGTGTCACAAAGAACTATATGAGAACCCATCAAACACCCACTTCAGTTAACTCACCTCAAGGTTAACAATGATTGTCACTTTCAATGCCTTGGTCAGGTTGTAAAATTACTGTTTACACATTAGTTTAAATGTGCCTCGAATCACGGAGAGAAAAGCAGAGAGTGAGGACTGCTAGTGTAAACTCAGGCCCACAACACTGACTACCGGAGCTCTTCCTTTAAAGTTCTAGTTTGGCTCAGGAAGTACATGAGCTGTAGCAAAGAACTTTGGTCTGTTTGCAATGCAAACTGTCAATGATCAGTCACCACTCTTGGAAGTTAAAAACAACTAGTCCAATGCCACTTTCTCTTCTATTGACTTACAAAAGCCTTGCCATTCAAGGAGATGCCAACTTGAGGACAAACAACCACAATCTTTCAGCAATTTCTTCATTTTGGATTTGTCACACTCCGGCTCAACATGCGTTTCAATGTGGGTACGTGCTTTGGGAATTCAAGTGTGCAAGGTCACTGATGTGAAAGCGCTGCTCAATGAAAAGAGCCTGTGGCCATAAAAACAGATATGATTCCTTTTTCCGGCTAATGTATTGCTGGCTTGCCCTTGGCCAAGGCTCATATAGCACGAGTTTTCTTTCATATGGATGTTAAACATTAGGAATGAGTCATTTGTCTCCTAGCTCATACTACAGTTAGTCACCCCCTCTTCTAATAGCAATCACACAATGCAGCCATTTTTTTGTGGAGCAATGCACCAAAACTGAAAAGAAGAAAACGGGCTCTCATATTGTAAATAAGTTTAAGATTTGAGCAAAGGAAAACCCACCTGACCCTAACCTGACTACTGCAATGTTTATGTGGTTTATGTGGTTGCAAATTGTATTCTGAAACATACACTACATGCATTTTATTAAAGAATTGTTGATTGACACAGGGGGAAGAGCGGAAATGAGGATAGCATTCAGTGGCCTTCCATTATGTGCCATATGCTCATACAAGCACTCCTACTTTGATGTGCATGCACCGACAAGCTCTTCTATGGCAAAACAGAGGACATGACAACATTAGTCATTGTGCTGCCTAAAGAGCATGTGTCATTAAAGCACCAGAGGGACGCATAGGATTAAAGATGCTTAGCACCAAAAATAAAAAGGGGCTTAACTTGAACCTTTTGAGGACACACACATATTCATATGATTTTATGTATATCTCCACTGCATATCCGGCAAGCTTTACTGAACTAAGAGAAAGAGAAAATGGTCAAGCTGTCGATGACACAAAAACTTCTCTTATTATTCACATCATGGATAGACACACTGTTAAACAAAAGTAGTGTGCTTTTTTCATTTTTGGAATCAGAAATCCCAGCTGTTTTATTTCTCAAAACTCTGAACTCTTTAATCTGACTTAAGGAGATTAAAACAGCACAGTGATGTCAGTCTAAAGGGAAAAAAACATCACCTGTTATTTTGAGCTCTTAATAAACAAGTAGTTGGTGAGTGTATTTTGTTATATCTACTACTGCTCTAGATCAATGCACTATGCTTTTGACGTTACAGTAAGTTAAGAGGCTACTTTTACTAAAACTATGCTTCCCTTATGTTGTAATTACTCTTCTGCTTTGATATGTCAGATCCTTCAATATGCAGTGAAAAATGTATTGCTCATATTGAGTTTTCTGCAAAACATAAAAAACAAAACAATTAAAAACACTACGCATGAATTCCTCATCACAAACTTTAGATACAAGGAAGTCCACAATGATGAATCATAGGTTAGTCAATGTATCAGGCTCATATTCAGCCAGGATTGGTCAAAACTGTGGTATTGCTATATTTGTGTATGTGCGTGCACATGCGAGTGTATGTGAGAATCAAAGTGAGAGAGACAAACTGAGTCACATTATGACTATGTGACTTCCCTACATTCCTATCCAGAAGTGTCCTGTATGTGCAAGCAATTCGGCTCTCAAATTCAAAGCCATTAAAAGCTTAACAACACAGTTGGCTGTTGATTCAACTGCCTCCCATACAGAAACATTGATTGCTTAGTTTTTGACTGCCACCAAATGGAAAGTGCATGTTTGTTTTTTGTTTTACTGGTAAACACAAATCCCTGTGGTGTTTTGCAGATAATGTTCCCAACTGTCCACATCCATTATTTTCTACCCCCCAGTGTGCACTCTCAGTTGGGGAGGGGAAGATAGAAAAGGGTGCCTGAAAATACACATATAGTGTGCGGGGTAGCAGTGGCGTTATTCTTGCCCACTAAGGAGACAACTGTTGGACAGTGCATGCAGGTGGAAAGGCTGAGGGCCTTGAGTGTGTTCGCTCTCTCAGGCCCTCCCAAGGCAAGTTGTGTAATTCAGTGGTGCACTGCAGTGCAATCTGCTTCACTGCATTTCTGACCCTGTAATGACATGATACTGTAAGACATACAGTATTGTCTATGCAAGCTGAATAATGCAATAGTGGCACTTGGTTTCAGGTAGGTCAGTTTTTTTATTTAATTGGAAATATAAAATAAGAACCAGAGCACAAATTTAAGTATTGTTTCAATGAAATTGAATAAATAGGTGTATTATGTATTTATAGCTGGATGCTGTTTTTAGAAGCACTGGGAAACAATACATTTTACCTTGTGCTACTTTGATTTTTTAAATCCAGACTATTGTCTATGTTTATTTTTATGGTATTTGTGAGCATTATGGAAATAAATGTCCAAAGCTTTTATTTCTGGCAACAACCGAAAAAACAGACTTATAAGAAATATATTTCTTACACATTAAAACAAGAATGCGACTGCATTTACTCATTAATTAAACAAAATTCTGTTTTTTTATCACCACGTCTCTGTACCTCCCTTGAAACTAATGCTATAAAGAATGACAATGGCAAGAAGACGCTGAAACCGAGGGAAGAAGTAAGGAATGAATCTGGTAATTCATAGGCAATAACATGGCAAATCAAAAGAATGGGCAGATGAATCAGCGGGAAGAAAATAGAAGAGAGGTGAGGGAAGAAAAGGGGGAGCATGAGGCATTCTCTCTCATTGTCTCCCAAGATCAATATGTTAAATGATATCAATTCCGGCTACTTGTCAATTCAATTAGGCAGGAGCGAGAGGTACAATTACTGTCCAATGTGGTTACACTGTCTGCAATGGGCTTAAAGGGAAAGGCAAGCTGATAACGAGAGGGTGAGAAAGTGTTTGTGTATGTGCAAGCCCAGGGGTGGGGGGGTTGATAATAGTGGTAACATGTTGGTTGGGTTACCAGCAGATAATGAGTAGCCAGATCCTCATTAAGATAAGTTGTGCTCCCTCAGTTGCAGTGCCATAGATCGGCCAATTTGACTTGTTCTCATTAAGTGGAACTTAAAGAGGTGCAGCGGTGGCTATCAACTAGTTTGATTACAGGATACTAAAAGAGAAAACTCGCTACAATGCCTGCGGGTGAAAAAAACTTCCAGATGAGCGATTCAGATTAGAATTGTTTTTTTCATCCGTAAATGAGATGATAGACCAACACAGTACAGAAATAGATGCCATATCATAATCTCATTATAGCCATTATAACCCCCTAGGAATTTAATAGATATACAGTGCAGGCACAATGCAAATAAGCACAGCAATATCATTTACGAAGCGTGTGTGTATTTCTGTAAGCGTGCACACAAAATAAAACGTTCTAATGTGATCAAATGCGGAAAGGTTATATGTTATTTCATTTTCCCATCTATCCATTATCTGTACCAGCTTATCCTGTGCAGGGTTGTGGGGGAATGACGCCTAGCCCAGAATACATTGGGCGTATAGCCAGCCTGGACCGGTCGGCAGTTTGTCACAGGGCTGAAACATGAAGATAGATAACCATTCACACTCACACCAAAATGCATTTACAGTCTCCAATTCACTTTCTGACTCATCAAGGGAGAAAACACCAGGAGGAAACCTCATGTTAAAATGGGTTTAACATGCAAAATGAGCCACTATCATTTTTTTTTTTTGTACTGTTTGTGTTTAACAATATGTTCTATTTTCTGAGCTGTACATCTAAAATCCTGTCCTTGGAGACGCTTTGAGACTACATAAATAAAGATCTAGGTCCGGTATAATTTGGGCTCCAACTAATCACATGTTTATAGATGGAAATCTCAAACAAATTAAATTATTTAAAGTTATGTCTTGTCAAATATATTCATGGTCAATGCTGAATCAAAGTTGATCATCTAAAAAATGCATGATTAGTTGCAATTGTTGTTGCATTTTCACTTCCCACAACACAATCACAAAACGGATCCGGCAAGAAAGTAGCAGGGGTGCGACATAGCTTGACCTTTATTTGTTTTATACTGGATCTAGGAACTGCAGATTGGTGTGCAACATTTGCATTGTACACAAGATTTTTTATTATCTTGCTTCCCAGGGCTTTACATGCTTCGGCTCTTTTAGTGATGGTCAACTGTTACAGTTTTTTGTTTTTTTAACCAGCTGTTTACAGTGAAATAATGAGGGAATTACAAAGTCTCTTCAGTCATGGAGAAAAGCTTATTTAGGCATTAAAACCAGATGTGTTTTGTACTGTTTATGTAATATCTTCAAATGCATGCCTATACGTAAGTCTGAACACCAGACTTTCTATTTTATTAATGACAATTAATGAAAACTTATAATGACCTAAGGCAGTGGCTCTCAAGCCTTGTCCTTGTCCTTGGTGCACCACATGTAACTCGTTATCCATTATGTTTCACAAATTGAGGTGGGCACACAGAATGCCTATCCAGCCTATTTCATACAAACAAATTAGAAACGCAACCAAAAATCATTGGCTTGTGTTCTTAAATGTTAAAACAAAACATGGATTACATGGCTGTTAAATCATTGATTAATGATTAAATAGTATATTTTATAATGCTATTAATCAGCAACCAATGTTATACCAAGCCAATAATCGTTTTACTGACCATATTCAGTACAGCAACACATTTGAAATGAGTATTTGATCATTTATTACCAGTGGAGACTTAGGACAGCCAGCACACTCCCAACCCCCCTGTGCGGCTTATACAAGGAGGGTTTCATGTCTAGTCTCCTCTCACATGGTTGCCCATAGTATCTATAACGGTGCTGTTTGAGCCTGGCAGTCTCTTGTAAGTTAGAGTTAATGCAGCTGAGAACGGCGCTGCCTAAGGGGGAGCCAAGATGGCCTTCGGGCACAACTCTCTTATGTTTAATGGTTGATGTCGTTTGCTTACCCTTCTACTAGACTCACTCATGTTTAGACTGAGGGCCTGTCATTGACTATTAGCATCTGTGGTCAAGCAGGCTGTGGGTGAGAAGAAGCATCAGGCTTATCATCAAGCACATTGTATGTTTGTTTAGGATCGGGGTGAACACAGAATAAAAGATGGGACACCTGTGTGTACAGCAACATGGTTAACGGGTAGACTGATGCAACACAATAACAAAATCCTTTTTTTGGGGTGCATTTTTAACCTTCAGTTGAGATGACAGTACTGACTAACAGGAGACATGGAAAGAGCAATGAGGATGACATAAAGGACAGGTCCCGAGTCAGAATTGAAAATTGCAGTTTTCCGCATCTCCGACCCCAAAGAACCCCCCTCAATTCTGCATATGTTAATATAACGTTATCATCCAAATGTAGCTAGGAGTTGGAGCTAATTTAAATTACATGGACATACTGTATTTTAAGATATTTACTGACCGTTTCATGCCACCTGGATGAGACTTTTATTAATAGTCATCAGTGCACATTTAAAAATCTAACTGGACATAAGAGAAACAGCAAGGGCAAAGAGAGGAAACATGAAACAAAAAGGAGGTGATGGCAGGAACTGACAAAAAAATAAACAAACAAAGACAGAGCTGTAGCAAATGACAGATGTAGTTGTCCTTCTTCCTGTGTTCTTTGTTTTATTTTCAGACATAATCAGAACATTTTCAAGAAGTTTACAATTTTTAATTTTTAATTGGAGTAATATAAAAAGTGAGGGGACCACACAGTAAGTGTTGTTGCAGAGGAACGTAAAGTTTGTAATTGTGTAATTTGATTTTAACCTGAACCAGGATTTTTAATTCTCAGACAAAAACTAGTTCTACAAAATTCAGACATTATACAGCGTTTACAGACACCATGAATACTTTATTATCCATCTTCCTTAGTCAGAGTCAATAGGCTACAATGGCATCAGGAAATAAACTAGTAACCTCTATATTGCTGTTGTAACATCAGGAGGAAGGTTTCCCAAAACAGACATAAAGGTATGTCAGTGACTGAGCTAACACAGACAGAGGTAGCAGTGGAATATAACAAGGATGCTCGAGGGCTCTGAAGTCCACAAAACACTCCTTGGAAGATGTAACTAATGTCTGACTATACTGAACTCTTATATGGCATAAAAAATAAAGAACGTAGGCTACTGGTTACTTAAAAAGACACTTTCCTGCTACACATTTCAGGCTGATCCAAGTCATCATACGAGTTAAAATGGTTTGAAAATGCCAGCATTGAATGTAAAATGTGAAATGTCTCAAAGGAAAGACTTTGGGGTCTGGTTAATTTACTGATCCTTATATAGTTAATGCGCCCCTGAAAAACACTACAGTACGTATACAGTGCAATGGGACATCATGCAGCGATGCAGGGGTTTGAGAATAGAAGCATGAAGAGAAGGGGGTTAAATATTAAGTGTGTTGGGCAGTAAGCCAAGGTTTTAGGTGCATAGTTTCAGGAGAATAAGAAAAGGAGTGAAGGGAAATGTCTGGTTATCAGACAAAAAGAGAGAGAGCAGGGGATAAAAAGTCTAGTCCTGCAGTAGCAGTATGGGGAGCTAGTGCAATGCTGCCTGCAGCCTCCATGAACTGAATAGCAAGTACTTTGCGAGGGAGGGACTGAAGGAAGGGCAGCAGGGGAGAAGAGAAGCAAGGGAGGGAGAGGCTGAGAATAGGTTAGAGAGGGTGAGAAAATAAGAGAGTGGTGTGATATCTGTGAGAGCAGAACTGTGGTAAAGAGAAAAAAAGCGAGTCAATGGGGTGAGAAGAAGGTTTGAATATCATTGATGTACTTTTGTTTCACTGCAGAGCTGAAAAAAGTCAATTTCTCACACACACACACTTGCCTACACATGCATACACAAACATGACGTGGCTGTCTGTGCTTGTTGTTTTTGAGAGCGAAGCTTCAGTACAAGTGATATGCATCAGATCGGCTCGAACACCTGAAACAGGGACTACTGTAGGTCAATCCAATTTGAGGACCTGTTCTTAATCACAGGAGACATAATCCCATTGCATCATAACTTTCTATTTCCTGCATTACATCATTTCCCACCGCTCTGTAGTTGAACAGACCAAACAATGACATGTTAGGAATTATGCGATTTCCGTGCTTGAGACAATGGACACAGAATAGACATTAGTGTTGACTGTGAGGGTCGAAACACTTTTCAACTATGTACACAAGGCGTCTCATCCATATCTTATGTGTCCCATATGTTGTTATGAGCACTGATTATTGACTGTGCCTGTGTATACAGATGTATCTCAGTTTTGATGCTCTATGACAGCATAACAATATTCACAATTTATAAATAGGTTCTACAAAAAACAAACATAAATCCACAAACTAAAATACTTCCAGACATACTGCAGTGTTAGAAAACAGTAAAATGTGGGTAATTCTATGATCACTTTTTCAGAATTTTTCATTTGTTGAGTGATACTCTTACACTACATAAAAATATGTAAATAGTACATTTTATGCAAATTACATTATGAGGACATACAGAGAAACAAATTTCATGAATGAATTTAAGCCAAGAAATGAATGATAGAAATGTGTGGAGGCTTAGAAACAAGATAACAGACTGACTTGTGTCTAGACATCATCCACCTTCACACCTGCCTCAAACTGTCAAAACTACCCCTCACTATGTAACCTCTTAACTATATACTGTGTGGAGCAGTATTACAAGTCGGCGAGGCAGCTCCAGAAACCTGAAATGACTGACGAGAAAAAGTTTTTCAGACACTGACAGATTTTAGTACCGTTCCATCTTTCACACACTGTTTCTCAAAAAGAGAAGTAATGTGGATGTGGGGGTGTGTCAGCATCTAGATAACTAGTACTTCCATATAGTTCACTGCATAGGCACACAAAAATGAGCAGAATCAAATTATTCAAAACACGTGACCAGCAAATGTGTTCTCCAGAGCTGGCAGCCCTTTGCTATCAACGTGAAGGTGGTGGTTGTCAGGAATAGCGAGGGCTATAAAGAATGATATACATGTTTTTGTAAACCGGGATAATGATGACTCAAGCTGCTCTCCTGGGTGGGTTGCTATGTGTAGGAAGCACTAATCAGGGATTAGGGTGGTTTGGGAAAGAAAATAAAATGGCCTTAAGTCTGTGAGCAAAACATGGCCAGCACTGGATCAAATAAAAACATGTTAATGATAGCATAACACTAACATACCTACTGCCTATGGCTGAGTCTAGAGACAGCTGCCGTGTGCACAAACAACAGATCCACTGTACAGAGCTAGACAACCGTGTGTTCCCTGGCTGTAATGATCCAGGGTGCAACAACTTCAAAGACTGCTGGAGCTGGCTGAACTGGTGAAATGATTATGTCTCCCACTATCATTTCATGTGGGTTTTATCAGTCCAGCCACGCAGCAGCACAAGCCACTAACAGAGTTGTTGCTGCTATTAGTTACAAAGAATAAGGAACAGTAAAGCCACAGAATATCTGGACATGATGTAAGTGCCCTGCATGAGGATGGATTAGGGGATAGGACTTACTGTCATGGTGGGTGTTTGGGGATTGATGTCTTTTCAAAGGACATCTATTCTCTTCCTTAAGCTGACATTCAAAATGTATTCCTACAATGGTCACTGCTGTTCGAGTCCGACCAGTATTTTCAGGAAATGACATGTAGACATCACCCTTGAAAATATTGGCAGTCATTTAGCAAACGTCTTGGAAACAGCACATATTTAAGCACTCAGAGAGACATATAAACCTCTACGTCTGATTTATTGAACTGTCGCACAGTATCTAAATGAGCACTGATTTGATCACAGACTGATGAATTGATTCAGCTGTGGAAACAAGAACTGCTGCACCAGTCCCTTATTTACATACCACAGACCCTAATTTATGTTTGTTTGGCAACTCTTGGGTTATAGAAAAGGATGCCTGGTGCTGCAAAATGCCCATATGCTACATTAAAAAGAGGGCACAGCTAAATATCTGCCATGGTTACCGAGATTCACCAGAGAGATCCATCATCAGATCTGCTCGATAAAGGCATTTTGAGTGCTTCCAAAGAGCATGCATCTCCATATTTATCTCTGCCAAAAATGTTAGGTTCCGGTCGGTCGGTCGGCCGGTCTGTCTGTCTGTAAAACGGTGTAGCATGATCCAAAAAAAAGAACTCAATACATTTTACACAATTACATGATTACTATATGCAATCATCAACAATATTCCTGCAATACCTTTGTGAAGGCCTTTGTACTGAGTACTGTGTCTGTGGCCATAAGTGGCTATTTGAGGTGTTTTGGATTGCATTATATTGTAAAGGTGTTCACATCACTGTACAGTACAGGGGTGACTGTGGCTCAGGAGGTTAAGAGGGTTGTCCTTAACCATACGGGTGACGGTTTGATTCCCAGCTCCACGTGTCTGCATGTCTATGTGTCCTTGAACTGAATTCAAAGATGCTCCCAATGGCAGGCCAGCAACTTGCATGCAGCTCTGCCACTGTCGGTGAAAAAGTGTGTGTGTGGGTGGGTGAATAAGAGCGTTTTTTTCAGCAAAGGTAGAAAGGCCCTATAAAAATGCAGACCAATGACAGTATAAAAATGTTTTTTTCTCCCAGCAAAGTTGAGAGTTATGATAAATAAGGCAACTGATAACTACTGTGGCAAAAGAACATAAACCTAATTATATATGTTACATATTATTTTATATATATATATATATATATATATATATATATAATTTCATGTATCAGTTCAGCCAAGCAGCAGCACAAGCCACTAACAGAGTTGTTGCTGCCATTAGTTACAAAGAATAAGGAACAGTAAAGCCACAGAATATCTGGACATGATGTAAGTGCCCTGCATGAGGATGGATTAGGGGATAGGACTTACTGTCATGGTGGGTATTTGGGGATTGATGTCTTTTCAAAGGACATATATGATATATATGTTTTTATATATACTGTATATATATATATATATATATATATATATATACACTGTGTATATATATATATATATATATATATATATATATATATATATATATATATATATATATATATATATGCCATACACAGTATATATAGCGTCATACGAAAACTAAGCATTTCTATCCACCAAAAAATAAAAAAATAAAACAGATAAAGGCAAATATATTAGAGCGAAAAGGACATGTCAGTTATTTTTAATAAAGGTTTTATCAAAATGTAGTGTAGTTTGGAAAATGTCGGCTATTGTAATACTACTCTATGTTCTGGTAACAACAGTTAGGTAAGTCTGGGAGCAGCATGGCAGGAACTTATGGGCATCACAAGGAGGTGACGTGTGCCCCATGGGCAGGCCAGCCTTATTTTCAATGCTGTGACAGGGTCAGGTCTCTGCTGAGGGTTATCGTCTTAATTATGCATGGCCCATCTGGTGGACAAGGCTCTAGTGCAGGTGAGCAGCTGCAACATTGTTTGTATTGAAAATCTTTTAGATAACACAAAACCATGGATGTATTATAGCCTATTGACCGCACAAAACGCTGAGCAGCTGCAGCCCTTCTCTCTCTCTCCTTGCCCGCTCTTCATCCATATACTTTTTTCAAAGACTATAGCCTACTCTGGCTCACATAAATATGGGTGGCCATCAACTTATTTCGACCTCATCCACACTGTCGAAATCATTTATATATTGAGCCATTACATTGAAATATTTTAGGTAGGCTAACAGGAGCCTATAATTTCTGTAGCCTACTGCAAAACAACAGACCAGACACCTTTTTCTTGTCACGTTTCACTCTCCACACCGCTGTCTTTGGACAAAACGTCACGTTTTGAGATCAATAATGTTGTCAAGCACTTTTAGTAATAATCTGAGCCTGTCAGTAGCAAAAAAAAAAAATCTTTTTTATTCAACAAAAAGCAAGACTCCACAATGGCCCCATTAGGTTACATTGTAACTCAGTTTGCACCGGCCTGTGCGATCTCTCTCAAAACTGGACCAAATTTAAAGAGTCAGTCTAGACACAAATACATGGGCCGAGGTTGAAAAAAACGGTAGTTACCCTATAAACAAAACATATATACATATATATATATATATATATATATATATATATATATATATACATATATATATATATATATATATATATATATATATATATATATATATATATATATATATATATATATATATATATATATATATATATATATATATATATATATACATACATATATATACATATATATACATATATATACATATACATATATATACATATACATATATATACATATATATACATATACATATATATACATATATATATACATACATATATATATATACATACATATATATATATATATATATATATATATATATATATATATATATATATATATATATATATATATATATATTCATCAGCTGTAATGAAACACAAAACAAGCAATCACAGAAACAGTCAAAGTCAGGCGAAATCTGCCTTAGATGCCGAGAAAATGCAGCTAAGCACTGTATTTATTTGAAATTTTGTTGATTTAACTTTAAAATAGTACTAGTACTAGTTAGTAAATATTACTCATGATAAAACTGGACACAGCAACTCTAAACTCAAATACATTTACATTATTTGACATACAAAACTACAATTAAAATGAAATTCCTTGCTAAGGATAAACTTTGACTATACTTGAAAAAAAGAGTCTACAATGCATTCACCAGTTACTGTACATGTACTTCAACAAAACGTCTGTCAAACTTCTGCATTGTCCCTGTTTCCTGCAATTGTTATAGTGATTTTGCTCTGTCTGTCTGTCTGTCTGTCTGTTTGTTTGTCTCAGGTTGTATATTTGTAGATTGCATATTTTCAGTAAAACATCTACAGTCTTCTACTGTGCCCCAAAACAGCACTGGTGTAATTTGCTCCATATGTAAACAAACACCAGCTGCCAACAAATATGCACACTAGCCACTGAAATGCCCTAAAGACATTACAATGGGACGTAAATATCACAGCTCAATTCCAAAGTGCCAGTAAAACAACCTGCATTATAAATGTACACCAACTGGTTTTTCATGAATACTCTAGTCTGGCACAACGGATGTACCTATCTGGGATAAAGATTGACATCCGGTGCATCTCTCCCTCCCATCTCACTGTTTACGCTGTTGGTGGATTTGCGCTGCCCAGGATGGTTGTAATTGGTTTAAATAAATGCACATATAGCCAGAGCGTTTTCCAGAATAGGTAGGTAGTGAGGCCAGACCATACTCCGGCGTTGAAGAGATAGGTCTGGCAATGTAAGACAATGAATACTGTGATCTGTGAATGAAAAGCTCAAACGACAATGGCTCAGTCAGGATGTCCTCCCTTTGTGCATAGGTTTCGTATAGGTAGCCTAGTTTCATCACACACATCCTTTCATTGCCCGTGACCTAACTACTGTTCAAAGGACGGGAGCTGAGGACCCCATGAGGATTAATAAAGTACAAGTTTAACAACCTGCTTAAGTCATTATAAAGGTTTGTTGTAGGGATTCCCCCTCTGAACACAAAGGACATCCCTCTTTTGTACTGAATTAGGTGTGCCAAAGATTTGTGTACTGCAATGACATCTACTATGTTGCTGCACAGTTCTTGCATTGCACTGTTACTATGTGTAGACATGACAGATTGATCAGTGAGACAATTATATTAGATGCTACCTTGACTAAATACAGCTCAGAGGCTACAATAAGCAGGAGTGTAACATAGCGTTACATTTCTTCTGGTTTCCACTTGCTATAGCGTTTATTTCAATTTCGCTCAAAGGTTTATGAATGATTTCACCTTTCTATATTCTGGGAGTAAAGTAAAGAATAAGGTCTGTATATTAACTGTTTTGACAAGTAATACCAAGTAACTTAACCTCTTCACAAATCACTTCAAAATATATGTTTTTCTTGCCTAAATTTTTCTCCAAAAAAAACTGCTACAGTTTCCCCATCCTTTGGCCCTCTGGGATGGTCCCGAGGTCATTGGGAAGCTAACACTCTAAATTTTTTGTTTCTTGTGTCAGTGTGACACTAGGTCTTACTGACACAGAGCTAAAGAGGTTAGAATAGAGAATTTCTATTTCCGTCCAAGTAAATCATATGTAAAATCATTAAAAAACACTACTGTAAGCATATTACATGATCTACATACAAACATAGTACCCCAGCCACATGTCTGAACTTAATACAGAAAAATCCAGAAGAAAATGACTCAGAAAATGGCTATTTTATGAAGTTATTTCTACAGATATGTCTGTGCGTTTTCTTATTTCCTCTCAGAAAAAAGCCCAAAAAGTGCAAAATTAAAAACTTCTCAAATTAAAAAACACATCCACATCACTCATACACATATCTAAAATAACTACATGCATAAATTTATAGAAATAAGTCATTATAATTTGATGAAATGGTGAAATGCAATAACTAAGGCCTTATTTTTGCTTTGACACAGCTGGAGCCATCACAAGGTTAAAGTTTTCTGGTCATGTTTGGTATCAATCAACTCGTCTTCTTATTGGCTACACAGGGAGGCTGGTTTCATAGCTTTTGATTCTAAATGGTTGGAAGTGCTGTCAATCTTTCCCACTTTGCCCTCTGTAAATCGTGTGACTTGATTGGCTTCCATAAGGGATAACTCAGGTTAGAGTAGACGGATTGGCTGAAACAACCTGTCAATCAAAAGCTGTTGATTCAACCTAACTTGCTGAATAGAAGGATACACTGTACCATTAGCAGAGCCGGCAGTAGGAGCGATTAAAGTCCATAAATGATGGACTTTTCAGCTTTGTTTGCGAGGAAACACGGCCAGAATCTACAAGATTGTGAGGGGACCAGCTCGTTTTGGATTAAAAGGATTGGATGTACTTATTCTTTGAACTGTTGGCAAAGCAGGAAAAAAAAGTTTATGGAGATCTTTCACCGCTGTGAAGAGAGACACGAGGAGAAAGGTAAGGACTCATGTCTGAATTTAGACACTATCTGCACAGAATCCGTCTGTGTTTCTTTACTTTAAACATGATTATAACCGCTGTAAGTCACCTTATGCTTATATGTGTGTGGGCTCAATGGAATCATGAGACTTTAAGCTTTCTAATGATGCGCTGCATGACCGTGTTCATGAAGAGATAAGCTTGCAATTTGAGTTAAGAAAACGTTTTCTCCTAATAATGGAGAAAACGGTCCCGCTGACGGGACAGTGGCTGGTGAAGACTGAAGTAACATGCAGGCATATGCACACAAACACACACACATGTCCCCAACCACACAAATGCAAGCACTCTCACATACTTATGATGAGTATCAGATTGCAGTGTGTGAGTGTAATCAAGTGATATAGAAATTAACCTAACTACTGAATTACACTTGAATAGAGTCTTCTGCCAATGTAACCCTGGTTGCTTCTATATGTTGCATGTGGTAAAGCAGCATTATTTGAGCTTTTTCATTATTATCAACAATTCGCCTCAAGAGACTTACCACAATTCACAGCAGACCAACAGACACCAATTTATTGTAGAAAATAGTGTCTGTGTAGCCAGAGCCTGACAATACATATGCTTCTGTGCGACCAAACTCCACTGTCACTCAGAACTCTTAGAAACACACGAAAGAGCAACACTGTTACACCAGGCGACATGTACCTTCAACACAAGTGTTTTTTTATTGTGAAATGAGACTGACTGCATTTTCCCCCTCTAGTATACTGTAGCTGGGCATACATCGCGCTGGGGGAACAGTACTGTATTTACACAGCTTTGCTAGTTTGATGAGCTGGGAGGAATAACACCTTACTGGTACAAAACAAATACCCTATACCTCAGGGTTTGGAAACAAAATGTCTAAGGATGTTTATCAAATATTTTTGTGTGTATGAAAAGAGGACGAGGCATTCAGCAGTTTCTCTCTCTCTCTCTCTCATATATATATATATATATATATATATATATATATATATATACACACACACACACACACACACACACACACACACACACACACAGTATATACAGTATGTGTGACCTAATTTATAATCATTATACACACTCCAAGCAAGATGAGTTGGACTGCAGATGAAGATTAGCCTGTATGGCTAAATCTGGCACATTTACATGTTTCTCGTTTAATTAAAGAAATCTAAAAAGAATAGTGTTGGTAGAATTTATAATTTTCTGGTTGGCCGCCCACACATTTTTTTTTTAAACGCTTGGACTCTTCTGGTGAAACAGTGAACTAAAATGAAATGTTATAAAGTTCTTTTTTTAAATTTATGTTAGTTATTAATAAGGACAGATGCTTAAACATAAACATTTGTGCAACAAATTTCCAATGTAGAGCATCACAGCATTTACAGCTATTTCTGATTTCCAATTCCCATCCCTAGAAGGGCTTTAAAACCGTAATGAAAACAAACATTAAACATTGTCATAATTAACACAAACACATACACATACAAGACACCCACCCCCCGGCACCCATACACCACCACACCCAGTTAATAACCCTTTGATTACAGGTCTTTGATTACAGGTCTGATTATCAATTACAAACTTCTTCAGTTTAATTTTAAAAAGCTTATTAATTCGTATTGCTTTTAGCTCAATGGGCAACTCATTCCATGCCTTGGCTCCCTTAATGGAGAATGATGTCTGGCCAAAGGAGGTTTATCTGAAAAATATCTACTGGACAATCCACTGGCCTGCAATGGTTGCACCATGTCACAGAGAGCCTGAGGTGCCTGTTCATGTAAGCACTTCCAGATGAGATTGGAATTTGCAAATGCAAGGTAGTAATGTTCAGCTCTCTCAGGACATGACAATAATGTGATATTGGCCTTTTGTCCATTATTTTCAATGCACGATTGTAGAGTCTCTCTAATGGTTTAGTCACCTATGGCCCTGCCTGCAACCTACCCTACGTAACAACCATTCTTTTACTTGTTTACAAAGCTTTAAATTACCTTGAGTCTCCCTACATCAGAGATTTTATTTCATTTTATGTTCCAGTGAGCTCACCAATGTCCTCCACCACTTTTCTAAAATGTTCCTCATGTGTTCCATTAAAGTACTGGTGAGAGTTCCTTCTCATGTTATACCCCTTAAATTGTGGAACTCAATGCCTCTGGATATTTGAATGGTAAGCTTGGTGCTTACAGTATTTTTTATCCCTGGTGTTTATTGATTTGATTCTATTCAGTTTTATTTGTTGATTTTGAAAACATTATTTTTGAATTATTTTTTTTTTTAGTCTTGCAAAATTCTCGAAATTTTATTTATTGTTGTTTTATTTTTTGTGTGTGTTGTTTCAATGTTATTGACAAAAAGCACCTGTGTTGTTTTAACAGTAACCATGACTCTGTTCTATTCAAATGTCCCAGTTAGCCAGCATGCACAATACTAGTGCCCTGAAACTGAGGCAGCTAAATGGAATTCTGCCTTCATTCATTTTATTGTTTCCTACTGTGAAATGTCAAAAGGCCTTACGTGAAAAAGGTCTATGATGGGGCATAATGAAGTCATGTATGATATACATGGTGGCCACTTTTCTAGTGCAATGTACATAATCTGACATGCGACTGTACAAAATTATGAAAAAATAAACAAGATGAGGAAGAGTTTATGGAAGTGCATTTGGGAAAAAATATCTCAAACCAAGGAGTAAATAAAAGTGGAATTTGGTGAACTCATTATGGAGTTGTTTAATAAAACCTCAAAAATAATGATGAAAACATCATAAGATATTTACATTATGAGGTCTTAATTAAGATAATCTCATAATAATTAATATATGCTCAGTAAAAAATAGGATATATTAAGTCATATTAAAAGGTTAAGTTACCAATTAGTTTTCATTTATTTGGTAAAAACAATGAGCTTTCACACTGCACGTCCGGAATCCGTGTATTTTTAGTATCAAATTAAATTGCAGTGATATACTGAATGCTATGTGTTTTGTTTTTAGGTCAGTCTGAAGTGTGAAATGATTAATGTATCGTTGGGTTCATTCCAAAGTCAAAAGACCTGGGTCAACCCTTGCAGCGTTTTTAATGAATTTAGGTGTCATCCTGTTTCTCGGACATCATGCAACTAATTATTACTATCAAGGTGAAACATCAGCAAAAAGAGAAAAAGAGCTCCAGCCATCACTTGTGGCATTAACATTAAACGCGCAGCAGGAAGGTTCTTGGCACCAGTCTTTTTCTCTTAACATCATTTTTCAGACATTATTCCTCTTGATACAACAGTATTGCTGCGGGGTTGTGGACATTTCCTGTATCTGTACAGTATGTGAATTCATCTCAAAAAGGCCTATGATTGGTGAAATCATGAAAATGGTGGCCTCTATCCTGGTGCAAGGGGCATCGAAGTGCATTACTTTGAGGGAAATTATATCTATGTCATTAGTATGTGAAATTAATCATTTTCTCTACCAATTAAATATATTTACATTTTTAACATTCATCAATCAGTTAGATTGTGTTAGGCTGAATTAAACCTTGAAAAAGAAACTTGTTTGAAAATCAGCAAAAAAATGTTTCTAGTACATAAATGCTACATGAACATTGCTAACAAGATCAAGATAGAGGATTTTAATGCGTCACATGTAAAACACAAGGCCCTTTCTTGTATTAAAACAAGAGCATATCCAGAAGTGCAGTAATGCCTGATTTTAACCCAAACCACGATATTTAACTAAACTTAACTATGTCGTTTTGGAGCCTAAACCTAACCAAACTGCCAACGTTTCACAACGCTCCTGTAGATCGTGTTTCCTGCCACCGCTAGGGGCACTCCTGTAGGTCTGTCATTTATCCCACTACTCTCTAATGGAGATGTATTCAGAGTTCTAGGCCAGGGCTCTTACCTTACCTTTGCAGTAGGGACACTAGGGAGCACAGCACAAGTAATTTTCGGTCCAAATTCACAAGTGTTTCAGCCTTTTGCATCAGAGATGCCTCTGTTCGCTATATTTTGCTCAGCTTCATCCCAACATGAGAGAGGCTAGTGGACACATGAAGGATGTAGAGGCTTGTTTGGATCTGGATGAGGCAATAGGCCAGGGTAGTCAGGGCTATCAAAAGTGGGGGCATGCTGGAGAGAGCTGGGTTTTGAAAATGGGCTTCGTGGCTCTCAGTGGGATTTCTGCGTCATCTGTCAGCAGAACAAAGTTCTTTTGGCAGACAGAGCCGAGTCACAGACGTTGTTTGAAGTAGTCTCTGAAGCCAAAAACATTACAGCCAGAACACAAATCCATAAAGACACACACTAAGAAAAAAATGTTAAAACATGTAATTCAATTAAATACTGTATATGGCAAAAAACCCGCACACAAACTGCCAGATCTGGGTGAAAAAACAGTAGGCAGCTACCAGCCGTGGTGGCGGGTGAAGAATTCTGATCTTGTTACTATATAAAAGCATGTCTAACACAGAGAGTGTGACTGCTGTGTATAGTGACATGGCAAAATCACTGTCTCTCTCCCTCTCTGCCTCTCAACACCTCGCTTTGGACATAGCTGGAAGCGATTTAGACCCACATTAATTCATTCTTTCACAGGCACACAAAACACACACACACACGCTTCCACTGTTGATTCTCTTCCAAGAAACAAAACACACAAACCTTCATAATTACTAGTTCTCTAACTATTTCTATTTGTAAGCACATAAAATATAATGTCTATGATAATTATCATTATTATTTAAACTATTCCTAACAAATGTAACGAAGCATTAATGTAGGGCCAAAAGGTGTAGACAGAGCCCGACCGATAAAGGATTTTTAAGACCAATACGAATATTTAGTTATTTAAAAATCCGACATGCCGATATGTTGGCCGATACACAGTATATGTTTTTAAAAAATCCAGAAACGTGTTACAAAACATAAACAGATTTCCCTAACATTAGTTATTTGTAGTTATTTATGAGTTCTTAAGTTATGAATTTGTTTCATTGTCAGAACAGAGGAACATCAAAATATATTAAAGTTCTGATAAATAAAATGTATAAAAATACAAACTTAAGATATGAAACTTAAAGTCCTTTCAACAAAACAAACAAAAAATCAGTGTTGCCAACAGGGACGTTGTTGAGCGCTCCGGTGGATGAACTATACAACGCCAACGCTCATAACATGGTTAACAGTCCGTTTTTATTTTTAAATATTCATTCATCAGAATCATTTATTTGTCATTATAAATGATTCTGATAAATGACTATTTAAGAATATTTTAAATGGGCCATTATAAATGCTGATACCGACAGATGGGGAAATGCCTAATTTCCAGACAACTACTGTATCTAAAAGTCAGAAAGAGAGGAAATTGTATGGTTTGGTGACCTTAGAAACAGTGGATTGCGGTGATTGAACTTTTGCCCCAAGTGAAGGAGTTCAAATATCTCGGGGGTCTTGTTAACAAGGGAGGATATGACGAAGAAGGAAATCAAAATAGTTGCAGCCTCAACATTAATGGTGATGTAGTATCAGACTGTCGTGGTGCAGTCAAAGCTCTCATCTATTAACCAAATGAGACTGCAAGTCTTGTTTCTACTGTTCAATCTTATGATCAGAAATAAAATTACATTGCTTACTCAAACTCAGTACTTTCACCAGTGTCACGATAACTGATACATAGTACACTACATATGCATGTCTTTTGGGTATTTTGTTTACATGTCTTTGTCTACTGACAATGTGCTTTGTTAGTCTGACTTACAAATAAAGTATTTGACTGGCCCCACTCATTGGTCTATATAGATCCTGTCAGTCTGTTATCTACAGTGGTGCTCAAAAGTTTACATACACATGCTTAAGTTGACTAAAAGAGGAATAAAAATCATGTTTTGAAATTTATTTTAATACCTAAATTAAAATGAGGTAAAATCAGCCCTTTCATGTGAATGAATAACGATTGTAAATAATAAATGTTCTTATTTAAAATACAGGGGTCATAAGATACATACTTAATGTTAAATCCCATAAAGGCAGGCAGATTTTTTAAAAAGGCCACATTTCCTGGATTCAGGATATTATGCATCCTGATAGTTGGCCTTTAGAATTAAAATAGCCCCACATCATCACATACTCTTCACCATGCTTAGAGATAGGCATGGGATACTTTTATAAAATCATCTCTCAATGCAAATCAAACCAGGTATTAGTCTAACTGAAATAAAACCATGCCTATCTCTAAGCATGGTGAAGAGTATGTGATGATGGGGCTATTTTAATTCTAAAGGCCAAGGGAACTTATCAGGATGCATAATATCCTGAATCCAGGAAATAACTGGCCTTTAATAATAAAATCTGCCTGCCTCTATGGAATTTAACATAGGTATGTATACTTATGACCCTGTATTTTAAATAAGAACATTTATTTATTTACAATACGTTATTCATTCACAAAGAAAATTGGTGTCCGATAACTGTTACATTTTACCTCATATGCATTTAATTTAGGTATTTAAATAAATTTCTAAACATGTGCTTTTTTATTGACTTACAAATTAAGTAACTGGCATTGTATATAGATCCTGTCAGTCTGTTATCTATCTGTATTTTTTTCCATTCCTCATCTTTTGATTAGAACTCCATGCTTGCTTACACATGTTCAGTCTTTGCCTTTTTCTAGTACCACTTGTACTTGCACATTTGTTCTTCCATTCCCTCTAGGCTAAGCTGTGACCTTTTATTCAACATTTCCCAAAATATACTCAGTAAAACTTTATTAGGAACACATGCTAGTCAATGCAACAAGCCAAGTCCTTCAAATAGCAAATAATGCCACTGGAACTCAGAGGAGTGTCAAAAGGCAAAGTTACTCTTGAACCTAACATTAGAATGGGGCTGATTGTCAGATACAGCCACCCACCTGCAGTGTTTGAACACTACAGTTTACAGAACGCTGCAAGGAGTAAGGAGCCGTTCTATGGGCAGAGCAACAGGTCAATGAAATGAAGGACAACATGTTCAAGACAACAGGGAGGCCACAAGTGCACCAAGCAGCTCACATCTGTGGTATGGAAGGGAGCGTTCCTCAAAGCACAAGCAATTAATCAAACCTTGAAGTAAGACGCTTAGAGCAAGAGAAAAAGGCTTCAGTGGACAAATGATAAATGAAACTGGGCGATAAAGAAGAGCCTAGCCTACAGAATCTTGATTAATACTAAATATTATGGGGTGTTAAGGAGAGTTATCAAGTCATTTGTGAGAAAGCCAAAGAACACTGTAAAAGTAAAAAAGTATTTTCACATTTCCATTTCCCCCTTGTTCTAGTAAAAACTAATACTACTAATGTAGTGTATATCCTAGAAATGCCTGTATGTTTTACAATATGTCACACACTTTAAATATAGAAACAAGAGCACAACTCAAAGCTATGCTGTAGCAACATGGACACTTTGATTGTTAGACTATGTCAAGGCCAGTCGCCATTGCTTTATAGGAATTTTTTGTCAATTTATTTTACCCAACCCACACTAAAAGCTTTGCTGTTCAAACTAAAAGTGAAAGTGTTGCAAAAGGTACAGGCAAAAACTAGTCAAGCAGTCTCAGATATAAAGGAGGGCATAAAAGACAGCACAATCATTTAGTTAAAGTTTTAATCATGTTGTGGCCGGCTTGTGTTCAATAAAGAAAGTTGAAAAATGTTTTAACATGACTAGCCAATTTACACAGTGCATTTCTGTGGTGGGAGGGAAACCTAAAACTAGAGGCAATTTAAGATCATGCTGCTTTCAAAAGCTACCCCCTGATTTATTGGACACACTTTATGTTCTACCAACGATGATACACACTCTCTTTACTTTACCCATGATGGCCTTTTCAGAGAGATTCTTAATTATTTCTTTCTTTCTTGATATATACAGTATATATGCAGATTCTCATGTTCACATCACCACAAAATATCAAAGCTTTGCCAGGCTTGCCATCCATCTTGCTCTATAAATCCTATAAAAAAACAAAATACTCACCTACCTCTAAAGCCTTATACATGGGCAAATCATGATGATACCCTATATTGATTTTTTTCAATTTGAGAAGTAAACACTTTTTACTAAAGAAAACTTTAAAAACACATAAAACGTGCTTTAAGGAGTTGTAACCCATAGTGGCACCCATGTTCCACCTGTCACATGCTCCAGTGAATGTTATTATGGTATGTTTTCCCATTGGGTTTACCACAGTCGCAGTTAGTATAAACTCCTTTAATTTCATTGGAAGATAGAGATCTTATTTGATACACTGTGTCGGAAACCCAGGGTGTACAATAACACAAACCTTTACTGGGGAACTGTCTTCCCACTTCTGAAGTTGATATATCTCTGAGATAAGGCTATGATGGTAATAATTAGAAATGCCCACGGCTATCTCAATTTATCTTTGAGTACATTTCCTCCGTTCCTCAGTTCATCCTCAGTTGCTGATTATATAATAACATTATGTCATTTAAAGTACCAAAGAAGATAGAAAATAAGCAGTAAAACTGAAATGAATAAGCTCAATGTTAACTCTCTGTCCACTTATTTGACCCTTTCAAACTGAGAGGAACCTCTATCTCCTGGAGGTCGCACTCAATTACGGATGCAGAATCATCTCTTGCTGTTTCCTCACCACACCACTGACAGCCACTCTATGGCGTAAGTGTCTGCATCGACCCCCACCACAATCCTTTCCCAGCTGCCCATCAACATTATCTCTGCAGCGGGCCAATTAGTCATCATCTGCCTTGTTTTGTTGGGCTCACATAGTCAGGCCTCCTCTTATTCAATAAATGATTTAAATAATGTGCTTGTAATCATAGATGCTGATAATTTTGAGACTTATTTGATCCCTCAAATAAATTCCGCTGACAATACACCACAACCTCTAACCATTTTATCATAAAAACTATCAAATCAAAATGATCACACAAATAGCTAAGGATATGAAATCATGCTTTATAGTTTGAAAATGCATTTTAATGTTGCATATTTGATTACACACACACACACACACACACAAGAACTTATTCTTACAAAAGTCCAGGCCAACATAGTCACAAACTAAACTCTAGACCAATGACTGCTTATCTTCTGAAAGTCAGTCAGACATAGCATGACATGTTGGGGGGTGCTGCACAATGTTCTCTTTCCTAGAACAGGTAAAATACTGGGCACATGAGAAGCCAGTGAGGCATCATGTTCTTATAATTGCACTACCCACTAGCAATGGGGATTACATTTTTTTTCAAATACTGTATACTATTTGACTTTATTTAATTGAAATGTTCTTGTTTCAAGATTGATCCCCAGCTGCACTGCGGGCAATAATTATAATGCATAACAATGCATACTCAAATCTTAAAGCTTTACTTATTGTCAATAGACAAAAAAATCACAATGTAAAACATGAATTACCCTTAGCCCTCCTAACCCCAAAACCTGCCGGCGGGTTTGAAAAAGTAGGGGTTTTTTTTAACAAAAGAAAAACCACTTACCCTAGAAAGAAGCTGAAAAAAGTGAATTGTTTGTCAGATTCTCAAAATTCTGACCGCCCTGAATGCATCTCGTCAAAAATCGACAAGATTAAGTTAAAAAGCTCCAAAATTAAATCAACTTTTGCATGATCAAGAATCTGTAAAATGCATAACGTTCTACATGTTGTTCCCTACAAAAAGATACAAAGCTTCCTGTAAGCAATGGTCATGTGATGAAAATTCATCCAATCCTTGACTGAGACTGCAAGCCTAAGCACCAAAACACAGCCCAGCCTAGTGCTAGAAGTATACAGATCCTTTACTTCATTAAAAGTACTAGTACTACACTGTAATAATACTCTGTTACAGTAAAAGTTCTGCATTTACAATGTTAATACAATGTTACTTGAGTAAAAGTCTGTACGTATCATCAGGAAAAAGTACTTGGACGTAAACATTTGGGACCCTATCTTGCACCCAGCGCACCGCAAAGCCCAACGCAAGTGTCTTTGCACAGCGCAAGCCTAGGCGCACACACACACACACACACACACACACACACACACACACACACACACACACACACACACACAGCAGCACACAAACATGCAAAAGATTTTTAAAAAAAGTACAATATGAAATAGTAGTATGATATGATCTGCTGGCGCGCTTTCACTTCTCGCATGAGCAGATCAGTTTCTTCCCTCCCTTCTGCTTAGCCAATCCGCCATCACAATGGCTTTTAAAGGAAATGGGAAATGACACTCTGATTGGTTTATTACATTCCACCACTGTTGTAAAGTTTGTACAAATGTAACATATTCTTTGTGTGAATGATGTACTAGATTCTTTTTTTTCTGTATTGTATATATAAGTGTACCCTTAGGGAAATGTTGAATTATCAATTGTTTTTCTATATTTTAAAAATAAATTATAAAATAATTCAAACTTTGGTTTTTCCTTTTTTATGTTTTATGCCATGATAACTTTGTCATACTGCTTAAAATACATGTTGGAGCTATTCATACATCTGCCCATTGTTATGCTTGTTAATTTGAGATGTCAGACTTGCAGATAGAGTGAAAAATGGGCTCACAGTGAATAATGATGTGACAGGGCAACACACGCTCAAAAATGACTTGGGTTTCAGAGGGTCGAGTCGTGATTAGTCAGGAAATGATGCAAAGCGTTGTGGTGATAGCTGAAAATCATTGTTAGGTGCCAACTGTTAGCTGCACAGCGATCACCATATCATTTTGCTGCTGCTTTACTTTTACAGCAATAATAAAATGAATCCTTTCACAAACAAAGCTACAGCTACATGCTGATGGTGACAAAGATCCTAAATGATTTTGTTGACATCTTTGTTTATTGTTTGATTTGAAACATATAAAGATAAACTCTTAACAGAAAGCAGATGATTAATGCTAAAAGAAAAAAAATCAAGGTTACTCAAAAGTTATTCATTAATCAATCAATCTGTAATAGGAATGTATCTGTTTATATGACGTATAAACGTATGTGTTCATGTGAGTGTGTGGGTAGGCATGTGTGTTTCACCCACACATACACAGACACGCACTTTCACTCACACTTGTGCTGACCTTAACTACAAAGCAGAGAGCCAAAGCTCTTAAAGTCTTAAAAGTGATGGTCTGGATACTCTCATCTCCTGTTCGCTGTGTCAAGTCATTAAAGCGCACCAAGTCATTAGCTGATGGTGTAGTCATCCATTACAGCTAAGAGGGAATATAGCAAAAGTGAAGCAGAGATGATTCCAACTTCAAGATGTCCAGATCATGTAAAGGACAATGTTCCTTTTGTTTCCTTTCTGTGCTCAATATATCTTTGTTGCTGGCATATCTTAACTAAGTACTTCAATGATCATGGTGGAATAAAACATTTGGATCAGATCTGAAGTTTCAGGTAAAACTGAATTAAGCATGTTTACATCTAGAGTTTTGATGTGTCTGTAATCACCAAATGAATTCTCAAAATGAAATTCACAGAACAATGTATTAACCAAGGAAAAGTGGGGCTAAAAACTAAAGAAAATCACATTTGAAAACAAAAAAAATTTGGTTTCAATTAAAGTAACATCAGTGCAGTGGTTGTTAGTTCTGTTACTGCAACATTAATGCTAAGACCTTTCCTGTGAGTATTGTTAAGTCCCTAGTGGCAGATACAGTATTTAAAATTAAACTGTTGAGTGCCATATAGGTCTAGAACAAAGTACAGGGCTGTTAGTTAGTTGTGGTTCCTTGGTATAATTATTGTAATTAAAGAACGAGCCAAACTCCCACCTCATTTTCAGGCTTACTTATGTTCCATTAGATGCAGCAAGACAATCCATTTAGCCAGGAAACAGATTTGCTTTCTGTATAAACTGGCACAACTGATGCCAGATAAAGAAGTTAAAGAATAAAAGGAACATGTTGAGGAAAAGAAAAAATATACTTTGATAAGAGATTAATTACTGAGTATTGATGAGAGAGATATTTGTTTGTCAAACAAACAAAATACCTTTGGACCCCATATATCTAATAAAAATTTTTTTACAATGCCTAACATTTATGGAAACGTTTCTGATGTGGTGCATACAACAGCATTTAGCAATACATTAGCATAAACCCGGTCGGCATTACTTGCTTATGTAATCAAATAACATATCTGTACATGTATTCAGTGATTAAAAATACAACCAACAACAAAAAAAATCTACACCAAATCTTACATCTAATTCAACTAGGAGAGTCTAAGCGGTGTTTGGGTGCGGCAGTTGGACCAATCACGGTGACTCGGTTAGTAAAAATGCAATTACCTCAGTGAGGAAACAAAGATCAGATGGTAAGAAACTTGGCGACATGAGGAATGTACGGCAGTGTCACAGTTCATTGTCTCTGAAAATTAATGGAAGAGAAGATGACAATGCTAAGAGTGATTCTAGATAAATGCAAAGCAAGGGGAGAACGGACCTTCCGAGAAGAATGTTTATGTTATAGCTTAATGCTAATATTATGTGGCAAGCAATTACATCTGTATTCAGAATGAATAGCCTAGCCATAATTGACAATGACATAGAATGCCTGGCTACAGGACAGTTTGATCAAATGAAGAGTGTCATTTTCCAGTCTTGGCTCACTGTGTTTTATAGTTGGCAAGGCTAAACAATGGATATCAATAGACAGAGATTGCTTCATTACACAAAGTTGTATTTGAAATCAAAAGACTCATGACCACATTTAAATTGTATCAATACTGAAATTAATTACTTTTGTGTTAGTTGTAGTTAGTTGATCTTAAGGGTGAATATGTAATATTCGGCAAAATTATTTCTTCTCTTTTTTCTTCTTCTATATGTGGACTCATCTGATTGGTAGTATACTGTACATGCAAATAAATGTCTGTTTTATGGGTGTAACTAATAAAAGACACCCTTTGGTTAAATGGATGAATGTTGAATTGCAACTCTAAGATCAAAAAACTGCTTTCTCACAGCAACGTCAAAAGAGGCAGACATTATATAGCCCAATTCATTACAGTCAGTAAAGGAGGGGGCGGAGAGAAAGGGGGATAGGGAGAGGAGAGAGGAAGAGAGAGAGAGAGACGGGGAGTGAGAGACGAAGAGAGAGAGAGAGAGAGAGAGCGCGAGCAAGAGAGAGAGGAGAGCGAGCGAGGAAGAGAGTGAGAGGAGAGAGAGAGAGAGAGAGAGAGAGACAGAGAGAGAGGGGGGGGCTTCATTAAAGCTCCTGGTTTAAGCTCAGCCCATTCTGAATATGTAAATGTCTCAGGCACAGAGAAAAACACAGCAAGAGAAAAGCAACGAGGAAAGAGGGGAGAGAGAGGAAGAGGATGGGAGCAGCATGAAAAAGTGAGTGAGCGATCAAGGGAAAGAGAGCAAGAGAGTGAGGGAAAGAGAGCGAGCACTCTGAAGTGTGAGTGGCTTACGACACTCAGTGAACAGAAGGTGCTTCTGCATGCGCTGTCAGTGTACTGCTCTGCTGCAAGGGATTGCGCGCTCCTTTGCTTCCCACATTTACCGCCCCTGTCTGCCTACCAGCACCAGCCTTCAGCAGCCTCTTCCAGCTGGCTGAGAAAACACCCGGAGAGCAAGGGAGTGAAGGAAAATTGCAAGCCACGGGGGATGCAAGCGGCTTCTTAACCGAGATGAGCCAGTGAGATGACAAGGAATACTGTTACAAAAGACAACAGTGAACAGGGTTCACCTCTTTAAATCCTGTTTTGTTTTTTCTGCATCCGTCACTGAAAGCATCATTACCCGCTTGAATGGATTTAAACCTTACAAGTTAGTGATTGCTTCCAGAGATGGACAATAATATGTGTTGACAGACCTGCTAAAACTTAAGCAGGAAGGGGAGGAGAAAAGAGCAAGACAGATATTTAAAAAGATTTTTCATTGGTCTTTTTTTTTTTTCTCTCTCTCTGGTTGTCTCTTCGTCCCTCTGATCATTGCAGCAGAGGACTGCAGAGGAGCAAAAGAGACAGAGCTCATGCATGCAGACAGGGGGACTTGCACTTCCTACCATCTAGCTGAAAGCTACTTGGAATCCTTCTCTTTCTGGCTCTTTCACTTGAGGAGAACTAAGACATTGTAAGCCTGCCAAGGATCTGGTGTCCACTGAAAAGAGAGAAGGGAGGGGGATTTGTACCACAGTGGGGTCTTTTTTAGTTTGCACATAATTAGTGTTGGGGCACAAAGCGAGACGCTGAATGGAGATTGTCAGCTTTTGAATAGTGGTGAGTAGGAATCTTTTAAAATAAGATCGATCAATGAGAACAATTTTATTTATTCCATCCCCTCTACTCTCCACCCACTGCTTGATATCAAACATAAGTACAGAGACTTGCCCGTAATCCTTTTGCATTTCCAACCAGGATTCCCTTGGCTGACAAAGTAAACGAAATATAACATCACTGTCGGCAGCTAGAATACAAAAACGGAAAAAAATACATTTTTAATTGATTAAATATGATGTGATAAATATGATGTGATAGGTGCAAAAACAATATTCAGCGTGGTTCAATGGACATTTTCTCAGAGACATCCCTGGATATTTATGCTAATGGATTTCCTTCTAATTGGACTGTACTTAAAGTGGCCACTGAAAAAGCCCCCTGGGTTGATACTGTGTTTATTGGGAATATTTCTAAGAACGGTTCCCTTGGTTGAGGGGGTTTGTCCAAGGCTGTGCCGCTGCGACAGCAAGCTGCTGTACTGCGAGGGGCTCAACCTCACAGACATTCCCCGCAATCTGAGCAGCGCCATGGGCCTGTCCATGAGAGAGAACAACTTGACTGAGCTGCGTGAAGGCCAACTGGTTGGTCTGTCACAGCTCACCTGGCTCTACCTAGATCACAACAACATTGACATTGTAGAGGAGGGTGCATTTGACAGGCTAAGACGGGTCAAGGAGTTAGACCTCAGCAGCAACCGCATTGAAAGTCTGCCAAATGGTACCTTTAGGCCCCTCCCAAACTTGCGTATCCTGGACCTCTCATACAACAGGCTGCAGACACTAGAGCCTGACCTGTTCCACGGCCTTAGAAAGCTCACCAATTTGCATTTGCGCTACAATGCTCTCAAATTTGTGCCAGTGCGAATTTTTCAAGACTGCCGGAGCATGCAGTTTCTAGACTTGGGATACAACCAACTGCAGAGCCTGGCACGAAACTCCTTTGCTGGCCTCTTCAAGTTGACTGAGTTGCATCTTGAGCACAATGAGCTGGTTAAAGTCAACCTAGCCCACTTCCCTCGCCTCATCTCTTTACGTACCCTGTACATGCACAACAATCGTGCCACTGTTGTTGTCAATACACTGGACTGGACGTGGCATTTTTTAGAGAAGATTGACCTGTCAGCCAATGAAATTGAGTACATGGAGCCACATGTTTTTGAAAGCGCACCCAACCTTAAGGTGCTCATGCTAGACTCCAATCGGTTGACCTCTGTGGAACAGCGCATCCTGGATTCGTGGTCATCTTTGGACAGCATTACCCTGGCAGGGAATGACTGGGAGTGCAGTCGCAATGTGTGTGCCTTGGCCTCTTGGCTGAGTGCCTTCCGAGGCCAACGTGATAATTCTCTGCTGTGTTCAAGCCCCGACACCGCACAGGGCGAGGATGTGTTGGATGCTGTCTATGCTTTTCACCTATGTGAGGATCCCCAAATGGAGGTAACTACAGCAGGCCTGTACGCCTCTACAAAGGATCTGGCCCAGGGTGGTTCTGTTTTCCAGGGCCCATTTACTCCTAACCCTTATGAGGGTGAGGGTAGCGAGGTGGTTACCAGTTCTTTCACTGTCACGTTGGGCCACGATGACCTGGAGAGCACCATGCAGATCCACAAGGTGGTGACTGGCACCATGGCACTCATCTTTTCCTTTCTCATCATTGTGCTCATGCTGTATGTGGCATGGAAGTGTTTTCCAGCTGGAATAAGACAACTGAGGCAGTGCTTTAGTAGTCAACGTCGTAAGCAGAAGCAAAAGCAAAGCATGCAGCAGATGGCTGCAATTTCTACACCGGAGTACTATGTTGACTATAAACCTAACCACATTGAAGGAGCTCTGGTAATCATCAATGAATATGGCTCTTGCACTTGCCAACAGCAACCTTCTCGAGAATGTGAGGTGTGACCCTGCTTTGTGAGTAAGTCTTTACCTGTGATTATCTGGATATACAGTAACATCAATTTTTTTGGATACATTGGGGAGGGAAATATTGCGGGACAGAAGGATTAAAGGGATCTTTTTGGACACTTTTTACACAGCTTCTCACTGTGATGTTGAAGGAGTGTGCTTTATGCGACTATTTTGTGGTGGATTTACTGCTACTACTATCCACTACTGATTTTAGGCCACAGGGAATAAGTGGCACCTGACTCTTGGACTTGTTGATGCTCTGCAGAAACACAGAAGGATACATTGTGGGCACTGAGGCTTTTCTCTCATGGGTGGATATTTGAGCTTTAATGTGTCTTTTTACTTCAGGACATTTAATTATTGTTTGCAAATAAACTGGGGACACACAAAAGAAGAAGAAAAAAAAACCATTTGTATTATGGTAAACACAATATTTGACAAGCATTTAAAATATTAAAAAAAATGTTTAAGTTGGATTACAAATGTAAAAATAAAAGTCTGTGTAAAATATGTTAAAAGAAGAAGTGCAAGTGTGGAAAAAAATGATACAAGATAATCTATTTCTTTTGTAAACTACAAAAAAATGTTTAAATAAATGAAATGCTATTCACAGTAAATTCATTTGTACGTGAGAAGCCTGTCGGAAAGGATGAATGACAATAGACGCAGTCTTTGCGCCTGTAGAGCCATGTCTTTGCAGTGTGTCAAACCAAAATGAATATAGGCAAAAAAGGGGCAAAGGGATAGACACATCTCATCTCCAATGTAAAAACCATGGTCTGAATTTTAGATCTCTTCTCTGTTTTAACTCATATTTGTTGTTTTAGCATTCACTGTGTTGGCTCACTATCAGTGTAGTGTTTTCCCCTTCCCATTGCCTATCTGAGAATAGATTCAAATGATCTATCACATTCAATTGGACAGCATAATTCCATAATATTACATCACTATTTGTGCACCATCCAAGTAAAGATAGCACTCATAGAGTGTCAAAGATCTAAAGCTATGCCTGTCATTGCCTCTCACTCTTAGGCTCGATGTCTCCTTTTACTGAATCAAGCACACTAAAGGCAACAATCATCAACATCATGCATACTTAAATCAAAATACAATTCCAAATTGTATCAGAATTATGGAAGAAATTATCCAACAGCTTAAATGAAGATTTGCACATACAATATTCTTCACTGTGTTTCCATGTGATGTAAAATGTTTGTTGAATACAAGGCCATTTTGAGGTGTATATATATCCTTCTTCCTCTGGTGTTCATTGTGTAAATTAGTGCACTGACAGATGTTGTTTTTCCTGGGTCCTTTGACATGAACAGTATGTTGTGTGAGATGGGGGGAAGTGAGAGTGAGATGGAGGATCACAACGACTGCAGAAAGAGGGAACAGACTGCTCTCTAGTGTGCATATCCTCATACTGTGGCTGCATTTGACCTATTGTGCACCGTACTCTGCAAACCTCCGCAGCAGGGGAAACATCAATACTGAATTTACAGCAGCTTTTCTGAAAAAAAAAATCAACTTGCCTCATTTTTGTGTTATTTTGCGATAAATTAAGATAATGTTTACAACTTGTAAGTCAGCAGGAATAAACATGTTTTAAGAACTCACTGACAATCATTACATAACTAGTTCCAATAAGAGTAAAACATTATCTTCAAACTTAACAACATTGTAAGTACAGTTGGTGTTCTGATGTTCTTTGAACAATATGCAACAAGGGGTCAGAAACACAGGTAAGAATTGGTTCTTAAAGAATTATAGATGGATTGGTGAGGTTTAAATTGTTGGAAAGCCTGGGAGTATGTCCTGCCTGAGAAAAAGTGCATATGTCCCTCAGACAATAATGTGTCAGATTCTTTTCCCATTTATTTTATTTGACCAAGTTCCATAATGAGTGGTACAGAAATTAAATATGTTTATCTGACAATTGCAGTGAATGTCAAAATGGGCAATTTGGGGAAAATATTGCAGGGATTGGATAAAATTGCAAGCTCTCAAAAAATAATTGATTATATTTGCATTAATTCCTGTAACCACAAGATCAAGGAGGATCCTGAATGGATTGACAAAGTGAGCCATGGGATATACATATCAAATTACATTCTTTTCCTCCAACAGCTTGTAAAATTTTTCTCAGGTAAAATCCACTACATCCAAATCATTGTCTTTAATATGAAGATAATGCATTCTCATGAACGGTGAACATGCATTTCACGTTATATAATATAAATACATGGGATAACTCTAATTTCAAGCAATAAGCTAAAAAGGTTTTTTCAAAAACGTTATCAAAAACTTTTAACATGGAATCAGTTTTTAAAACTTTTACATGTCTGTATATTAGTATATTAGTTTCTTCCTACAATTGTGTTCAAGGCATTTGTCTTCACACACAGCCATTGGAAACTGAACTACGCTATCTGTGACAGGAAAGCGACCTTGTATCAGTAACCAATGTCTCAGGAAGGGACCCTTGTAGGATGAAAAATAAAGGTGCCGTGTGAGCAATATATTCATTTATTTTGGCTATTAACAGGTTGATTATCCCTGGGAAACATCTGAATTAATAACCTGCATATAGTGCCAAGTAACAAAAACATTAAACTTTGTGGTTAATTTTAGGGAAGACATTTTGGGGGAGATAATGGCTTAATATGCCATGTGGGATTTATGATCCATTTCATATTTATGGTACCAAGGGCGTCCCACTGTAATCTTCACCCCCTTAAACATGCAACTGCCAGGTAAATTTGAGGTTGTGAAGCTTCATTTGTATAAATATTGGATGATGCCTGGCATAGAGGCCAGCACTGGCACTACTATTGATTTAATTTCACTCCCTTCTTGAACAAGCAACCAGGACAAAAGGTGATGGAGAATGGCTCTGAATATTTTAAAAGGCTTTGGGTCCTGTGGGTTGACGTTAAACTACTTTAGAGTTATCTCTATCCCTATTCTCCTTTACATTTTCTTTCTTTCTTTCTTTCTCTCTCTCTCTGCCCACAAAACACAGTACATGTAGGGAAAAACATCAATTAATCTAACTGACAACAGATCAAATCTCTACTTGACCTAAGCATGGGGTGATAATTCCCTGAGTGGAGATATGTGCTCTCAGACAGCATCCATTATAAGTGCATTGATTGATGAGTGTAAATCTCAGTAAATCAATACAGATGAGTGGTAACGAAAATGATATATTAACAACAAATGTAATCCTCTTTCCCTTACATTTTCAAGCATACACTGATGGATGAGTATGATATGTTATATTTATATGTTAATCAAGAATTGACTCAGAAGATGATAAGTGGTTGGCATGGCAATTTGCAACTGTCTAACACAAACAAGATCACTGTTCAGTCATTAAAAGTGTGAAATTTGGCATCTTTTAAAAGCAGTTGAGCAGGCAAGTCTGACAGTTGTTCTGTACTTTGGAGAGCTGCAGCGGTCTGCTATCTGCAAAGGTACAATGCACATACTACTTATGTCTTTAATTATTGGATTATAGCTTATGTGTGCAAAATTGAGCATGTGGTGTTTCTGTGCACATGCAGTTACATGTGTGCATGTGGGGTTGTAAATAAGCCCAACAAACCTGCATCATATGATCTCTAGGACTAAATTGCCATGAGTGCAATGCTGAGATGAAAAGTTACAAAAAGAAGATGGATGTAAAGGTTAAGTTGCTGGCACAAATTGTAAAGGTCACTACAGTGAAATGAAAAATACAGAGAGGGTGTGCAAAAAGTAGGGCATTCCGTACATGAGGCTTGGGTCGGATCTAACGGTCAAACACTAACAATAAAGGGACACTGCAGAATCAAACGGCACCGGTAGTTGCTACTGTAGCTGAGATCCCAATAAACAATTTAGCATCACTATCACTCAGCACATACTCACAAATATTGTTTTCAGCGTGTTAAGCATTGTTCAAACAGCAGTTGATAAAGAAAACAGCATCATTGTTTTTAACATAAAAAAAAAAACGTAGAATACAGTAAACCAAAATGGTGTATGCATGTTTATGCTAGTGTGTCTGCATGTACAGTGCCTTTGCTTGTGCAGTGGTGTATGTGTGCGTCACTGACAAAACATCACTCTGCAGATTTCTGGGAAATAGCTTGCATCACAACCTGCAGGGAGGGGGCCCTTAGAGACGCAAACAAATCCTTAAAAAATAAATTAACCAGGCTTCCTGTGAGGGGTATTGATCGAGCAACATTCTGCCATCTCATTGGGACTTGGATTGTGCTGCATAATAAACGCTTAACACCCCCTCATAACTGGATGGAGAGCTAAATCATGGGTGGCAGCATGTACTGCAGTAGGCTGTAAGGAGCTGCTGATGACTAAGGACAATGAGTGGGTGGCTTTCCAGTGCCTCTTTTATAACAGGTAGGTTATTGGGATAAATATTCAAATCATCATCAACATTATCTTTCAATCCAAAGCCAGTGACACATCATTGTATCTCTTGTTTTACGTTACTTTCTCTTTCTCCTTCCAAATACTGCTGCTGTCAATGTGATATTATACAACAAGTAGATCCGACCAGGCAATCTGATTGGTCAACTAGACATTAAGAACGTGCTCTAATCAGCATGATGGCACACCCAGAGCCCTTTAAGCACACGGCGTTGCACTATAAATATTACTCTATTTTCATTTATTAATGAAAAATAAAATTTAGGAACCACAGTGGAACACACCAAAACTCTCTCCTACATATTTTTATAAATGGATTTATCAGAATAAACAACTTATTTTTTACAAGGCTCCTGAGTTGACTGTTACTGGACATGTGTGGATCACATCAGCTGTGCTGGTGACATGGCGCTTTGTTAAAAATAGCCTGCTACATGACCAAGATGGAGCAAGGAAAGCAGTTTTGTGTTTATATGTGCAGTATTTATTCAGTTTGGGAAATCCCACAATCTCTACAAAAAACATTAATTCAAACTGACTAGAAATTGTCTATTATCTATGTTGCTTTTAATATTTAGAGATTGAATTACCTTACAAAATGAATACAGATTAATTATATATTTTATTTTGTTGGTAACCGACTTCGGCCAAGCAGTATCACAGTCATGTCAATAATGACGTTAAATCACACCATCAATCAGTCGATTGTATTATGCAAGGTTCTGGTTTGTTTTAAGTCATCAACCATTATTCCAGTACCGAAGAAGAACAGTGCCGGGGGCCTGAATGACTACAGACTGCTGGCCCTAACATCATTGGTCATGAAATGTCTTGAGCGGTTGGTTCTGTTCCATCTCAAACCCATTACAGCTCCCCATCTTGATCCACTGCAGTTTGCTTACAGGGCAAACCGCTCAGTGGATGATGCAGTTAGCTTAGGCCTGCACTATGCTCTGGACCACCTCAACTCTCCTGGCTCCTATGTAAGGATGCTGTTTGTGGATTTCAATGCCACCTTTAACACCATCTTACCCGAGCGGCTGCGGTGGAAGCTGTCACTGATGGGGGTGGAACCCTCTATCTGCAGCTGGATTATGGATTTTCTCAGCATGTGCGGCTCGGCCAGTACACGTCTGATCCCCAGTCCACCAACATTGGAGCACGGCAGGGGTACGTGCTGTCACTATTTCTCTACTCACAATACACCAATGATTGATGATTGATTAAATTTGCAGATGACACCACCTTGGTTGGCTTATTAAGGGTAATGACAAGTCTGCTTATAGGCAGGAAGTGTCTCATCTGGTTGCGTGGTGTTACAAGAACAATCTGGAGCTTAACCAACAAAAGACAGTGGAAATGGTGAAAGACTTCCACAGAGTCTCCTCCTCTCTCCCAACCTTCAAAAGCTCTGTTGTTAAGGAGATTGAGTCATTTAGTTAACCAAACTGAACGTTTTCAGCTCTGATCGGTCTAGGTTTTACAGAGCCACTGTGGAAAGCCTTCTGTCATAATCCCTTACTGTATGGTTTTCCTCAGCATCGGCCCAGGCGAGGAACAGACTGCAGCGTAATGTGCGTACAGCAGAGAGGCTGACTGGACAGAGGCAGCTGTCAATCAGTGACCTGTATGAGGCCAAAGTCAGGAGGGTAGCTAAGATTGCTGCTGATTAGTCCCATCAGCAAGTGAAATCTTTAGGCTGCTTCCATCGCGAAGAAGGTACAGTGGGACGAGGACCTCGCGCCACCTCAATAGCTTTTTTTCCAAGAGCCATTTCCCTCCTGAATAGCTGATCCACTACCCCTCCCCCCTCACTATTTTGTCTTTGGACTATTTTATATATTTAATTGTTGCAGCTATACACATATACTGTTTGTTTGTTTGTTCTGTGTTACTGATTGCCATGTCATATTCCTGTGTGTCTACTGATGCATTTGGCAAATAAAGTGATTTTGATTCTGATCTTGTGTAATATTGCTTAAATAATAAAAAAAAAAATGATAGACACAAAATCCTGGTGTTTGCATAACCTACACAATCTGGAAAATAATTAAAAGCAAATGGAAATTTAACTCACATTATATATTGTAGAGAGAGCTCCTTCTGAATAATATATTTTGATGTTTAACTAAGAAAAGCTTATCGTTTAATTGCAAACCCTGCATATGAAAGTTAAACAAACTTGTAAATAACTTTACTAAAACAGAAACAGGTACAATAGGCAACTTGTAGTTCTCTACACCTCCACTGCTTCATTAACATGCACTATACTCAAGCAACACTGAATAAAAATAATCACTGAGAGTCATTATTCTTACCTACATATTGTACTGTAGGTAGAGCCACGGTGGCTGCTAAGGAAGGTGAAACTGGTTAGAGAATGAGGGCAAGGTTAGTAGCTGAATATGCATTACAGGAAGTCTGAGAGGGAGAGAGTAACAAAAGAATAGTGGCCATTAGTATTATCAGAGTGTATTTTGTAGTTAACGTTCTTGCTATTGCTTGGTTGGATTAGCCCGTGATGGTGTTTTGTCTTGCATTTAACATTACATATCAGGGTCAGTCAGTGGGATAATACATGGCAACAGCTGGGCCTGCATCTGGGGCTCCATGTAACCCTAATAAGAGCAGATGTGGGTCAGCGCCTAATATTCAGAGTATTATGGTGGCTGAACTACAGCTTTATCCAGGACTGGAGTCAGGATTTTTTAATCCATTTATTATTGTTATTCATACCTCTACAGACCCTGGTGCAATCAAAATATAAAATGTAAGATGATATAGGCTAAAATATTTGCACAGTAAATTTTTTACTCTTCAGACAGGTCCTGCATGTTTTGATATATTTTTCCAATCCATTTTATTCCTCATGTGTTAATAGTCCTACTTTATCTAATGCCTAAAGACACATGTAACGGTACTCCAGCATCCACACAAGGAAAAGTAGATCAATAAAATACACATCTCTGCAACTGAATGAGTACTGTAGTCGTATTGAAATCTGTTCTATACAAAAATAATGAATAGTTTAAATATTTGTTACAGCACTGACCAGCACAAGCATTCAATAAGACAATCAAATATCAAACTACATCCTTTGAATTTACAAAGCTAGACAATGAAATTATAATGTTAAAGAAAAGGTATTTAATGAGATTCGAGACGTATTTTGCTCTATGTCGTTCTAATCTATATATTTTAATCAATATTCTGTGGATATGTTTTTTGTAAAGATCAAAATTCATACAAATATGACAAATTATTTCCCAGGTGGTTGTAAAAAGTAATACCATAAAGTCTAAAAATAAACCAAAACGAATACAACATATTTTTATGATTTACCTAATGGAGCCTCACTTAAATATCAGCTGCATTGCCATTCGGTTGACATCATGGCCTTTTCAACAACTATAAGGTAAGCAGACCTGAATGGACATTTAGATATACTGCGCTAGATGTGGGCAGAAGCAGCTTTTAAAAAAATCAACAAAACAAACAAAAATTTAAATGAATAAAAAATGCAGACTGGGAACAATGCCTTTTTGTCCTCTTGGTTGAAAACTGTGTACGCCTTTACCCAGTAGACAAACATCACATCAACTTATTCACAGTATATGCTAAATGAGTCATCAGGACAACTGCATGATGTTTCATTATTCGGTCAGATCACCTCAAATAAAACTGAACCCAAAACAACACTTTAATTAAACGTTTTATAACGGTTTTCTGCCAGAGCTTCTTTTTGAATAAAACGTTAACACAGGTTAAGTGAAGTAAAAATAGACAGCATTTATCATTTCCCATTTATCTGATCTGTGTCAGGATGGATAAATGCTATTCTACTCGGTCTCCTTGCTCCCTCTTTCGTCCCTATCTGTGAGGGTAGATTGGCATCTCTCCAGTAGCCAATGAGATTGGCTGCATAAATGGAATTACCCCATTCTCCAAGTGTCATCTGTGCAAAGAGAATGTGTTCACTGTTTACTAAACCACTGTGTTAAAATGCATCCCTGGTGCAGCAAGTTTTTAAGATGCAATTTTGGTAAACATTTGCACTGTGGCAGCGCATAGAAGTTAATCCAGCTCAGAGGCATCACAAGAAATATACAAACTATGGACTTACCTGTAATTTTAAATGCAGGGCAGATGACCAATGGATCCACAAAGAATGCCAAAAGAGAGATAGAGAGAAAAGAAAATCTTGTTAAAATCTATACTTTTTTTACTTTCTGACATCAGAACAGGCCTATTTAAATATACATCTGTTTAACTGTGACGGACTTTCACTCAATTAGAGACCACAGATATTTTTCAGACCATTTGAAAGTGTAACAGATTGCTGTGAGATTAGACTTGCTATGGCGGAGTGCAATGGTGTGTTTGCACTGCATGGACCAGAAAGCCTGGAGAACCATAGTTAAACTGATGATGGCACATTTAAAGTCCAACTTGCGACAGCAATCAAAGTTGACAACAAAAGGGGAAGAGCAGAAAGACAAGTTTTTATTGGGAGAGTGTGCTGACAATGAGCTGACGGTGACACGAACATCCCACTCTGCCAACCATGCAGTACAGCACAACAAGGCTATACAAGTTTACAGTATAACACCTCCCCTGGTTCTGTGCAATCTAACAGTTATATGGATGTTAGGGCTTGATCCCATCATTGCTGTTACTTCCTCCACACAAACTGTAACAGTGCCTGCCACTGGATCCATGTGTGATGATTTTTTTTTTTAATGACTTGAAATAGGCTGGATACAGCTTTGAATTTATCTGTGTAAACCTTGGACACTGATGACCTCTCCCAGGTGCCTAATGTGTACAACCACCTATATATACTAAGACAGTGCTATAAATTACCTAAGTACATTTCTTAAAGCTGTAGTGCATAGTTTCTGTCGAACCCATGAAGAATTCTAATGACCTTGACATGATACAACCCTTACGTAATCACTCATGCACCCCCACCCCTCCTCCAGGCAATTGCTTGTAGCCAAGGAGGACATAGAGGATTAAAAAAACATGGTGGACTCTTCAGAAGAGGTAATTATCTTTACTGGAGCTTCTGTGCGGGAAAGTCACCAAACGACAGTATCTTCTAAACACAGCCACATTGAGAAATACAGAGAGAGTTGTGTGGAGGTGATAGTCTTAATTAGCTTTGTAGCAACTCATTTGGCATTGGCTTTAATGGAACAGACATTTATTAATATCAAAAAGTTACTAATAAAGCTTAAAGTAAAATACTTGAGTACAATTTTGAGGTACTTTTACTTGATAACAATCATTTTAAGTAATTTCATGCTTTTACTCCTTTTAATTGTAGGTGAATAAGGTAACCATCCACAGTGAAAAAAGTGAAATGTATAGGTCTTTGTTCAATTTTCCACTTTCTCACATGATTAGATAATTATGCATTTGCCTTCAGGGATTCATACTGCCATCAGCATATATCGACAATTCCAATCGCAATGACTTTAAATAAAATGTGACATTGAAAACAGCTCCTGTATTACTAGACATGAGATATTCTAGGAATCTTTCCATTTGTGTGCATCGTGTCCCAGAAAGGCTTGTTACTAACCTAGTTCTGGGGAGTTTACTCCACGGAGTCCTTAATTTTCTTTTCACCTAGCATATTTCCTTGGATTAGGATGGCAACAAGATCTTGGTTGCAGCTGTTGCCATGGTCCTGCTACACTCCCTGCCACACCCTGCTACGCTCTGCAATGCCCTGCAGTGTCCTGCTGTATCCTGCTGCGTCCTGCTGAACCCAGTTGCATCCCGCTACGTCTACTTATGCTCTGCTATGCCACGGTACACCCGGTAACGCCCTGCAGTGCCCTGCTATGACATGAATTACTACGACTACCATTTGTAGTCACTGTTCCATTTTCTTTATTGTAACTATTATTGCCACTGTTCATCACACCCCCAACTGGCACCGTCAGACAACGCCTACCAAAAGCCTGGGTCTGTCCCTAAAAGGGAGTTTTTCCTCGTCACTATTGCACTAATCGCTTGCTCTTAGGGGAATTCCTAGAATTGTTGTGCTTTGTAAATTATGTGTAATTTATGTGTGGTCTAGACCTACTCTATCTGTAAAGTGTCTTGAGATAACTTTTGTTATGATTTGATACTATAAATAAAATTTAATTGAATCTGCCCACAACATCAATCTGTGAATGTGTAAACTGCTCTAATATAGAGATTTAACCTGTTTCCAGGAATGTGCAATTTCAATATTAGCTAAGGACGAAAAACTAGATTGTCCAGAGTTTATCACTTGTTAAATGTTTGACAATACATTTATTTAACTATGTATATACATGCTTTGATCTATGTTTTCCCAAGCCTTTTCATTCACACATACTATTTAAATGTTGGAGGTGATGGTTGGATATGTGTATATACTGTATGTTGATGTTTAAATATCACTATGAGATGAGGCTTATAAAAAACAAAAAGAGCTGATTAAGTAAACTTCTATAAATGACAGCTTATTTTCTCTTCTTGATGGTAAAAATGCATACAGAATCCATCACTGTTAAATTCAGTGGATAAATTCACATCTGTTTTGGCATTGTCGCCACTTAGTGGATGGTAGTATAAGACCAAATTATGTGGAATAGACAGTCAATTTATAGTGAATGTCAGCCTTGCCAGTAAAAATGTTATGATGTTTCCTCTTGGCTGCTTTAGTAGACTCCGCCATGCACAACCATGCTTTCCTGATTATTTTTGGAAAATGAACCCAATCACTTTGAAAATCAACCTAATACCTTTCTGAACAAAATACATTTACAATCAGATCACTGAAGCTAATGTTTTGTGACAGTGGTATTGCTTTTAGTATGGGTTACAAATTTCCATTGGCTCCAGTTTCTCAGCAAGTATATTAATGACAAATGAGAATCCACATTGTATAATTGACGAGGAAAATAGGTGTGATTCAAAAAGAAATGTGCCTTCTTTGTTTTCCCTCACTTTTGTTCATTTACTGTGCAAACTGTAAGGTAGAGCCCAAATAGCTAGCTGAACCATGGGAATTCAGAGAAAGGGATTACATTTATAGTTTTAAAAATGCATTAGAAACACATGCAGTATATGTACAGTGTTCAATCACATTTGAAGAGGCAAAAGGCAGGGGACAAACCCACGTTTAAGGGAATTTAAAGAGATTAAAATTAAACATATTGCAGCTTTGAGCATTACTGTACGTGAAAACAATAACTACAAGCATGCAGGTCTTGGAAAGGTAATGGTCATGAAAATAGTGCAAAAACAAAAGAGTACATATTTGCACAACAAGCAAACCTAGCTTACAGTATACATTCCTGTAAAGGAAAATTAATTGGAAGAAAAAGCAATTCCAGTCACTCTGGGTGATGAATTTCCAGACACAGTGCTTACGTGCTAAAGAATTAATTAAAAGATGACGGTAGAAAATGTACTGTATATTTAAATAATATTTAGCTGCAATAAATTGTTGTCAAACCACAATGATTTCATATTGACAGCTTTGCTACAGTATTGTGCCATTGACAGTTTAGAATCAATCCAGAGAAGGTACTATTTTTTACTTCCAGTACCTTATGATTGGACTAATGCTTGTTGTCTGTATGTGTTAGACCTTATTTTTAATAGGTTGAACTTCGCACAAGATAAGCAAGGTTAGACTTTAAAACCTATTCCCTGAAATTAAGGGGTTCAGGATGTTTTTACACAGATCTGCCTCATATGTTTTAATATTCTGACCACCATAATCCATCAAGTGTCAACTTTAGCAGCATTAATTCAATCATTCTAATAATCAAAATGGTGGCTCTGAGCCCCTGCTGCGGGGCTTAGTGATAGTGTAGGAGAATGAAAAGGCACATTAAAATGGGCTGGAGCATGCAATCCCCCAAAAAGGCATTTGCTGCGCTCTGCATGCACCAAGGACATGCAACAGTAAGGTCAGGATCAAACATCGGCAGAATACTGAATAAGTCAGCCTCCTGGGCTGGGATTCCTGTATCCAGCTCATCCTCCCTTGTTCAATGGTAAAATGTCTGATCGCTCTAGATACACTATCCCTGAAGGCTTGCTGAACACTTCCAACATGCAGCACGAAGTCTGAAGTACAATCAGATACAGTTTATGCTCATACAAAAATAAATGTGCGTATTAAAGAATTCTCAACATATTGTAACCCAACATTAGTTTGGTGAATTTCCCCACTCCACATACCTAATTTATCCCTTTTTAAAAAGGTCCTCTCTGGTCACAAATAAGTAACCTGCAACATAACCAGAAACCAACCAATGAGGGTTAAATATACAGTATACTGTCAGTATCAAACAATTAAAATCTCTGGATGTGATTTACAGGCTCTGTTGTAAAACATTAAATGCTCAGCCTTTACTTTGAGAAACCTGCACAGGCAGGGGCCCTGGAAGCATGATTATACTGTTGCTAGGTAACCACAGAGTCAGCTGCTGTCCACTACATTGTTATTATATCAGTTAATGTAAGACTAATTGCAAGAGGGAAAAAAACATACATGTAACATTTGAGTCACGACAATGCAAATCTGACGCCAATTATTGTGATTTTCTTTTATGCTGAAACAGTGGGTTGAAATGACCAATAATACATTTTTGTCACTCTCCCTCTTTATGAAAACAGCTCTGATGTGGAAGAAAAAGCAGAAGAAAGCCTCACCTCTGTTGTCATTTGATTAGACGGCAGAGAAAAAGCTGTGGTGATGTAGGCTATTTTTTCTGCACACAGTGGAACACTTTTTAACTTGGGGTGCTCAGGGCATTTCTAAAAAGCATGTAAAGTGTGCTGGGAGGATAAAAGTGAGGTGCTCTGGGTACATAAGCAGCATACAAAGCCCCTTAGATCCAGTGAAAACAACTATAAATGGGAGCTCACTGCCATAAAGGTGTCCGGTGTGATCACCTGCTCACTGCAGCAACCAGTCTTTAATTTCAGTCAGTCTCTAAATGTTGAACATAAAATGAATGGGTTGGGATCTTAAATTGGCGTGTATTGCAAATCTCTAATCTTACCTGTGATAATCACACATGTAACCATATAACTAGTCGATGTAACTATTTGTTAGAATAGCAAATGAGGTAAATTAAGATGGGAGCTGATCATGTTACACTGTGTTTCTTCTGAGGCAATCAAATGAGAGCAGAGAATATACTGTTTCTTTGTGGAATTTCATATGCACGTACCCTTCAGGCAAGTGTTGTTTCCTCCTCCATTGAAAGCATTTGAGACTAGAGTGTGGGAGTGGGAATGAGAGTTGTTGTTTTAAAGCTGGCACTAATGAAACCCATGGGTCTGCAATGACAATGGGAGGCTGTTTGATGATAAAGTATGTGGTCCAGTCTGTGCTTTGTGTTTGGCCTTGTGTCCACATGTGTGCAACGGTATTGTAAAATTTAATTTCAAGAACTTTTGAAAGCTGCCATATGTTCCTCTTTAATCTTTTGATGTTTTGGGGTAAGTTATGGTAGGATAACTCACCACACCTCAGGTGAATTCCAAACTTAACTTCTGAATCTACAGATGAAATGAATAAGAAAACCCTTCACCTAATGTACAAATCTAATTTAACACAGATGTGTATGAACAAAAAGACTACAACCAGCTCTTAAAGCGTAACTCTCGCCCAAATGCAACCTAGGGTCTTTTTGTGAATGTACCCAAGTCAAACTTTTGTTTAAAAGCATAATTAGAACAGAAGCGCCACTTTAAGGATTGACTGTATTTTCGTTTTTGGTCAAATGGCCTTTTGAATGGGAATACTAGGGGCACTTCTATGATACCATCAAAATCACTATTTTTAAAACCCTCCAAACACTAACACACTTAAACTTTGCTTTAAGTATCACCAGAGGCTCCACACATGAATTCAAGCATTGAGAACATTGTTTGTGTACACACACTCTTTTTGACTGGTGAGATGGCAGCAACCGGAAAACCAACAGCTAAAGTGAGTCGTTCAAAAACTCTCTTTTTAGTAAACTGTGTACACAAATAATGTTCTCAATGCTAAAGTTCATGTGTAGAGCCCCTGGTGGTATTTCAAGCAAATTTTCAGTGTTTGTAGTGTTTGTAGTGTTTTAAAAATAGTGATTTTGATGTGATCATAGAAGTGCCCCTAGCACTCCCATTCAAAAGGCCATTGGACCGAAAACAAAAATACGATGAATCTTAAAAGTGGCGCTTCCGTCCTAATTATGCTTTTAAACGAAAGTTTTACTTGGGTACACTCACAAAAAGACCCTAGTTTGCATTTTGGCAAGAGTTAAGCTTTAAAGCAGGTTATGCTGTAAATGTTCCAGCTACTCACAATGGCTGAAAATATGTATATTATAATTTCCTAACTTTGTGACCAATATTCAGTGTGATAGTACACAGTGTACATATTCCATATTGGAATTAATCTAACAAATAAGGAATGTAAAGTTCTCTTATCAATGCTTAATATAAACAGGTGCTGGCATTATTCCAAGACCTACAGCTCATTACCTGGTGACTTTATTCCACATCACATTTTTAGATTTTAAAATATATGCATATGTCAAACAATTAAAGCTTAAAAACAACACCCACATGTGAAAATAACACAATTCTACCTGAACACTTGCAAATGAATATCCTGTATGTACTTTAATATAAAAAAGCCTTACAAAATAATTATTTATTCAACTCTCTCAAGCTTAAAGTATACACTAAACACTAAATAAGCAGCAATCTTTTTAAATCCAAGGCTCTCTGTCACAAGGACAGCTCCTATTCATGTATAAAGGGAAGAGACTGAATTCATGTCTCACAGTCTTTTGTGCGTCTTGCAAGCTCAAGCCACAGAGCAGCCCTTGATTTTGCTTTGTGCTCTTTCATATATTTTGTCGTCTATATACTTGCAAACTCACAGCTCTGTCAAGCTCCGTCAGATAGTTGCTCCAGTCCTCCTCTATCTCTCCCCTGTCTAAACCGACATGTTTCAGACGTTTTAATGCCCAGATATCTGACGATCATCGAGAATTCATAGAACTGTAACTTCATACGTAACTCGTATGTAGTTTTAATAAAAAGAAAACACCAAGGAAACAATACTACATGTGCCTTGACATTAAAATCTTGCAGTGAACTTGAAAAAGCACGATCAAAACTAAAAATTATTGAAAATCACTTTGCTGCCATTTTCAGTTCTTTTCATTTTAGATCATTTTACTGAGACATTTACAAGCCTATACCTATAAAATTTAATAAACAAGTAAATAAAACAATACATTTTGCTGGTAAATAATGAAACTGTTATTGTAACCTTGACATAAGATGGAAGGAACAATAGAGATTGAAAGCGAGTTAAAGGTTTGGAGGACAGAGGGTGAACGATGCCAAAATCCAATACAACCAGATGGTCCTCGGAACAAGAAACGCCTAGAGCAATCTAACCCCCCCCACTCCCCCAATTTACTGTATATTCAAGCATGGACCCACACCAGACGTCCCCTTGCTCCATTCTCAGAATGGAACTAAAGACATCTACTGTGCATTTTGTACAACTGTATACATGCTGTTAAAGTGATTGAGTTGCAAATAAGTGATTATGAGATAATCTTTTTTTTTTTTTTTAAGAGGAAGAGATGCTGTAGTTGATACATTGATACTGTTTTGATGAAGATACACATTGAGTTGCTCTCTCTCTGCTATTGTTTTATTGTGTTTTAATAGGCATTTATGTTTTCACTCTGCTTTGATCCTATTCAAAAATAAGCATTTTTCAGTAAAAGGTGAGGGCACTGAGGATAGAAAAAACATATCTAAATATCCAGAACAAATGGTTTCATTTCCTTGGATGAAGCCAAGCACAAAGTAATCAGTGAGCAACCTCTCTTGCCCCTCTTTCACAAGCCCACGCACCAACACATCCCACACTTGCAGATATACTGAGAGAAGACGGGTTTGTTATAGGCCACAGCGTAGGAGACTCATCAATCCATCATGAATTAATGGTTTGGCCATCTCATTGAAACACATGCACCCCTGCAGTCACACAACCATACGCATACAGACTTGTGGCCTTGTGGACACACGACTCAAAATCAAATCACAAAAAGCCATTTCAAAACACTGAGCTCTGATTCAATAGCTGTGATCATTAAATGTTATTTGAAAAAAAAAAATGAAAAAAAATCTTTCTTTCAGACCCTGTTGCTATGCTACAAATCCTATAATTCTACAGTGTACCATATTAAAATGACACATACGTACAGTATCTGGACATAAAAAAACAACAAAAGCATCTTATTGTCACAAAATGAGCTTACAGTGTTTTGACTCTTAAGCAATATCATGGCGCTTATTTCTTCATTGAACAAAGATAGAGGGCCATGTGCCAAATGTCTTTTAAGGAGAATACTGGCATACATGTTTTGGTCCATACCAGCCATAAGGGTGTCTGTAGGGGGTGGTGAGAAGGGACATGCTCTCCAGTCATTGTTGTTTGCGAGGCCACTGAGCCTCTTGATCCCTGGGTAATCTCCAGCTATCTGTCTGAGTTATCACCTCTCCTGATTTAGGTCACCCTGGCTGCTTTCGGTTTTTAGGTTGTCCACCAGCCCCCACAGAGAACACGCACAAAAAAATCCCACGTGCAATTGGACAAGAATGTAAACAGGGAGCCTCACTGCATTGAAAGCATACACATTAGCACGCTGCACTCCTCTGTAAAAAACTGAATTAATTTGGGGAAAGAAGAATCCCATTTTACTGATGTTTTAATGTCAGATAAAAGATTTCAGGAGGTCTAACCCATGCCTGATTTTCTATGAAACTTCAGTAAAACTAAGTAATTTTTGTCACAAGTCAATAGCACAAAGTTAAAAGGTCCCTAAAATTCACCATTACTCATATACTCACATACTGTCTGGCAGCTTGTCTATTGTTTGGTATATTGGTTTATAGCATCAGTTATATGTAAGTCTTGTTAGACATAGTAATGCTGAGGTAGTTGCATAGTGTTCATAAAAACAGTATTACTAATATTGTAGATAAGAAAAAAGGGTATCATTGTTATGGCCCTAATCAAAAAGATAATTGTTCAGTGCCATCATGTGGGCTATAATGAATAATCTATATTAATTTATTACAATTCAATTACTGTTATGCAAAGAATAACTTATATAATAACAAGCGCATTATTAATACATTATCATTAGTGTGGTCAATTTTTCCTATTCCTCATTTTAAAATGTTAAATATGTACTGCAGTAACAAATGTATTATGTCTGAGGTAATTCCTTGTTTAACATGAACAAAAACAGTACTTTGTTGAACATGTGGTCCAGTTTGATGACTTGGTGTCATGTAGGGAATGAATGTTTAATTTTTCATATTAGCCAAAAACATCTTGATAAGCTTCATTTTGCAAGATTATGCTGAACTAATGTCACATCATTGGTTACAAAATGGTTGATCTACTGAAATATAAGTAACATTCTTTCCTCATATCTTTCTTTTTAAATCCTCTAACAGTGGAGCATGCTGTGCCTCATTTTCAGGTCCGACTACAGCTCAGTGTTACTCACCTCCAACCCCACCCTAAGCTACGTGACTCTCTTGCACCATATCATCTCCTTATAGCCAACACTTCTCAGCTCTGTGACTAACAGTTCGCTCCCCGGCCCTTGAGGAAGACTAATATCCTGTCCTCTTGCTGTAATGAAAAAACGTCGGCCATGGAAAAAGGATGAAAAAGTCTGGATAAAGCTGCACATGGATCCGGCCTGGGTGTGGTACCAGCTCATTTTTGCAAAATATTTTTAAGAAGGGTTTATATGGATAAGATCTTCAGCTGTGCTGTGGAAAAACGTATTGTTCTAACTTTTGGTGTTGGAGAGGGCTTTGGCCCGGTGATGTAATGCCTTTTTGTAGAATACGGTATAATTCATGGTGTATACAAATTATAAACAATATGTTGACTACGATGGATTATGTGTGGAAAACTAGTCCAGTTCAGTAGATCATTTGAAAACTGTTTCACAGGCTGTTTTTTTTGCAAATTTCTTTTTAGTATATTAAAACGGTCAGTCTAAAATTGATTAGACTGACAATGTTGTGGATAATATAATCAAAAATGGTTTACATCAAGTTAAATTTCAAGATGTTTAACCCTCAAACACAGAACTATTCAACAGATTAAGATTGGATCAGTGTGTGTGTGTATAACACACTGATACAGTCAGTATCATGCCTGACTTGAGAACAAAACCAGCAATTTTTCAGTTTAGACAGTGCGACTAAATGCCTCCATTCTTTATAGATGGAATTACTGACCTCCTGGGTCAGTTGCAGTCTGTCGCCCAAGGCCTTATTCAACAAGCTACCAATTGGGGTATGTTCTCATAAACTTGACCTCATCGTTAATGTCTCAGAGGATGGGTGAAATCAGCCAGTTCCCTCTTGCTTCCCAACATATAATACATCACTTGCCATTATGTAGTCAACATCCCAGTCTTTCTCCAACACTGGACCATTGTTTGAGTAAAATGGGTGGCATTGGTCACAAAGGAATGATTTATCATCCAGGCTATCTTGACAGTTTGACGTTCCCACAGCACCAAGGGTCTGTTTAAGGCCCTTCTCAAATGCACACGTTTACAGGACCGTAGACAAAATCAACAAACTTTTCATATTTTCTCATTACAGTTGAAAGGCAAATACTTCATTTAATGCTTGCTTTATCTCTTCTTACAATTACTAGGAAAAGTCATAAAATTCCTTCATGTTATGCATTTCACTATAAATGTGACTTAATGTTTTCATACATATCTGTATATACTGTACATGTACATCAGTGCAGAGCTAGTATGGTTGACCTATACTGTTTATTGATGTTCAGACCGGCTATATTATAAAGTTGCCATCATAAGGATAAAAACACGCTCCAAGCTACTGTACACTTACAAAACGTTATGTTGTAGTTCACACTGTTACAACACAACATCTGGCTCTTGGCCTTTCATTGCATAATTTGTAAACAGCATTTAATTATAAGGAGGAGTTGTCCTCAAGTCATGCAAGCCAAGTGAAAAAAACTAAACAGGAATAAATTGGTAAGGAAAATGAGTTTGTGGCATGTCAGATGCACAAACATTTGCACACATGCATGCATCTCTCTCCAGCTCAGCGTAGGTTGCAGTGGGAAAGCACTGAAAAAAACAGTCTATGTTATGTGAACTTCCCAATCAAACTTTCATTGGCATAATCTCTGCAAAAGGTAAGAGTTCCTGACAGCTTCACCCACACATTGTGCCTTAATTACCTGCCGAAAAGGGCAAAAGTGAAGCTGGGGGTCTCTTTCTGCCTCTAAACTTTGAGTAAGTTTAGAAATGCATAAAACGCAGGATGAACAAAGAACAACGCAACAAAGAGACTGATTCCCTATCCTTATCCCTCACACCCATAGCAACAGTTATACTGTCTGCAGTGCAGTGAAATCCACTTTGAGCTTGAGTTTATTCAATAAGCCTGTATACACATACATCATTCACAGCTGATAGAGCTACTTTAGAACATGATGCAGGCCCTACTTTCTTTTCTGGCTTTAAAAACACAGCTGTCTATATTATGCTGACTGTCCTCATCCAGAAAACAACCATATAGGTGAGCACCCCCATATAGCCAAAATGGCAAGATCCTCGTTTCATAACAAAATTAAATGATACATAATAAATTTAATTTCAATGTTACAAACTGTCAGCTGGTGAAATTGGCAGAGTTTTGGATGGAGGTTCAACGAGCACCTGCAAACATGGTAATGTGGTCGAGCGAGATAGAGTGACTGAAGAGAGCAAGCGTTGTTAGAACAAAGCAGTGAATCACATAAATAAAATGTTTGCTCTGTTTCAACTAAAATGCAGCTGTAGCAAAAATTACACTCACTAACATTATCCACATTCATTCATATTTAACATGATACAAAATATATTCAGCTACACAAAGCCTGAAAGTCGGAAGTTACAACGGAGGTACAAAAAGTAATTCCGGTGAAGACGATACACTGCCTTGTTTCGTCTCATTGGTGTAGACTGGCATTGCTGGATTGCATGCAGGGGTTGCAGCACCTCTGGAATGCAGCACTGTGGCACATGGTGGAAGAAGGGGTAAGAGCGCCAATACAACATGCAAAGAGGGATGCTGATCAGATTAAAAAAATATGTTACAAAAAATACTACAACAACCACATCAATGTCAGTCACTGTGTTGCTGGCCAGATTGGGACACCAGTCCAGATACAGCCACACAGGCAGTGTCTAGGTGACAGTTCATAGCAAGCACTGACACCTGTGTTAGTAACATGCAATGAGCTAACAGAGCAAAGAGAGACAATTGACAACACCAGTTCCCAGTTAAAGGCTTTTGGAGGATTAATTTTGGAATTCATCGGAATTAAACATACAACAAGTGCATGGCTACTGTCGTTAGAGAAAAAGGATTAATAACGACAACTGGTAGTCAGTTTTATTAAGAAATGTAAATATGGTTGTTTGATCATCTAATCATTAAAGCTGTTCTGTTAGACAGGAAGACATATCTAGAATTTTAGTACACAGTTGGTGAACGTGAACAAAAGTAATGAATCACCGTAATAGCAGTGGATATTTGGGCCGTGCTTGCTGAGGCAGCACCAATGGGCAGCACACATGGAAAACTGGGCTGGCATTCTCAATCAGTGACATCACTAATTGAGGAATGTGGGCGAGGCACTTTTAGGCAGTTGAGAAAAAGTGCTGTCTGTGGGAGAGAAAGCTCCATTTCCAGTAGCATGTGTTTTTTGTACATCTATTACATACACTAAAACTATACTATATTACACTAAAAGATGGGACAAATCCAAAAAAGCATAATAGGGGCTTTTAATGTTTTGGAGTGATGGCTTCTACATCAGTAACTAAAGCAGTGGCTTTGGCAAGGCCTTTTATGCAGGAGCTACAGTATCTACAAAGATGTTCAAAAGAGCCAACTGGTGATCTGTATCAGATCAGAAGGCTAATATTCTGACCTACAGCTTATATTTTGCCTGGAACAAGATCAGTTGTTAACAAAGCTTAGAACCAATCTGTCTTCAAGGTGAAATTTTGGCTTTGCATTTTGAAACATTATTTTTTAGAATGATAAAGTGACCTGTGTCTGACCTTACAGTAAATGACATCCAGCAGTTAACATATAGAAGAAATGCTTTTCCTGGAAAGGGGGGATATCTCAGCGTACTTATGAATGATTGCTGGAAAGGCCAGAAGAGCCTTTAACCGAATCCTGAGAGATCCATGGCTATTTATCTGATAATGTGACCTGCTATGGCACAGTGAGTTCTGTCCGTCCTGGTTCAAGGAGTAAAGCTAGGGCTCTGTGGAGCTGCCTTTGTAAAGGCAAATTATACAAATGCACTAAGCTCAGTAATGGTATTAATGCAATACAATAAAATAAGCTCAAGAGGGGCTGTGAGTCATGGCATATGATCAGTGTTTCAAATGAAAATAGAAGAAAAAAACAAAATGAATGAATGGATGCCAATGACAACCAACCATAAGAGATAAAAACAGAAGTGTATTTTTTATCAAAAGATTATTTTTGATAGAGTGTGAGGCTAGAAAAAAAGTTTAAAAAAACATGTGACATTAACAAATGATAATTGTTGTATCACCATCCTTTGAGGATCACTGTGCAGGCAACAAGGATCCTGAGACAGATGGAGGCCCATCTGAGCAAACCCACAAACCAAAAGGGCCATCAATCAAAGTCTGTCTGTTTTATTGGGGATGGGCTGTGATTTGAGTGTAGGCATCATCCTGTCTGCCATCAGAATTTTTTTTTTACAAACTCACAAACACAGGAGCTGTCAAAGCAACCAACGTGTTTATGGGAAGGTTGGGCAACTGGAGAGTGGACGACGGAATCAACTCTGTAACCTCTGCAGACCTCGATCCAGCTGCATATTCACCCTTGTCATGAGTAATATCCAAGGTCTCTCATCTATTGCATTCTGGGTTTTACATCTTGAAAGGACTCCACTATTAGGCACCCATAAGCTTCGCAATTTAGCATGTCAGCATCTGTAGGGAATTCTAGATAGTGGTTTAGAAGTTTTGTACCTTGCTGCCTGGAGGTTGAGGGTTTGGCAGTGCTCTCCAGTTGGCTAATTAAAGACTAAACGAATGCATAAATAAATACAGATGGGGACTGCGATTCATGGGCAGCTTGGGCTCTAAATGGGCGGCTGGATTTACAGTAGGGTCAGAGTCAGAAAAGACTCATCCAGTCAGTCACATGAAAGACTGAAATAATGTCTCTGCGTTTGTGTAAGAAAAAAAGGGGAAAAAAGATTAATGAGAGAGAGGATAAGAAAGACAGAAGAGAGAAACAGGATGAAAAACTAGCATCCCTCGATGTATAGCAATGACTTGCAAAGGCCATATTTAGTCCAAGCTGCATGGCATCTCAAGTCAGAGGCAATAAACCATGATACCCTCCGAGAAAGCTGTAAAACATTCTGCAAACATATTGTACCTTAGGAAATGGTATCCATTATTTTCATTTATTAAGGCTTTTGTGAGGTCAAAGCTCTTATGATCAAGAAACAAATTATCTACCAAGTCATTTGTATCTGCATCAGAATTATCTTTATGACTTTGAGTAAAGTCTGCCAGCACATATATGGACAAAACAAGTATGAGCATGTTGCAAATTAGCATTTACCAGCATATAATTAGCTTAGCTTCACATGTAAGACCGGAAACAGAGGGAAACAGCAAGACTGGCTCTTTCTAAAGGTAACAAAATCCACCTACCAACACCTCAGAAGCTCTCTAAATAACACTGTGGTTTTAAGGGTGTTATGTGCCAGACTATTTCTTGGCTGGGCAAACTCATTGTGATGACAAGACTCCAGGAAGTGACTATTAGATGTGCTGGTAAGCAGATTGTGTTACCTTTTGACAAAGTCAGGCTGTTGGTTACAAGAAAGCAAATATGTGTATCCTGTATATTGTCAAACTAGTAACTGGCAACCACTGTGAGCCTATTAAACTGTAACACATTGCACAGATACAATTTCAGTCTAAACCTTTGCTTGTGTGAGAGTGTGACTTGCCTGACTAAAGTGTCTCTATCTTCTAAGACCAATCTCTATAGAAAGACAAGATATGACACAAGCTAATACCTGCCGCCTGTGTTATAATGAGCTTGTTAAACTATATGGGTCCTTGTTTCCAAAGAGGGCCACTAACCAGCCTCTGCAACATGTACAAGTCCATAAACTTTTATTGGTTTCCACCCATTGCATCCCCAGCCATTAATTGTCAGGGTGGGCGGTGTGTTTCATTACTAAGTGAAATCTAACCTTGTTTGAAAGTAAATAGACCAAGAATATAAAACATGTCTGATGACTCACAACACAAGTTAGGTGAGAGCACAATTTCACAGAGCTATGATTAAAAAATCCAATGTCATTTCATTTCTCATATCTCACACAGCTATTTTATTGCATTTACTACCCTGTACATATTTTTAATTTAGTTTATTCACAGTCTTTAATAAATTAACACAATTAAGTTTTAACTGTTATGTAAACCACAGGATAATTTGTTTGTATGCTGTTAATGTATTGCGATGTACAGTATGGCTAGAACAAAGTGGTCATGCTGGAAAAACAATCAATGCAATTCTGGTTGACTGGATCTACTGTTGAGTGCTCTCAGATCAATGGCTGTGAACAACTTCTACATGTTGTACCCCACTTGATAATTTTGATCCCTTAAGGCACATATTTACAGTATGAACACACACATGCCTCAGTCATTAATCACGACCCAGTAACTGCACTGCATACCATGTTTAAATAGGAAAAACATTTGAGATCATATTATATAGAAAGCTATATTATTCGATTTTTCAGACTTAAAACTTACAACAGCGAGTGTTATGATGTGGAGGTGTAGAATTTGAAAGGCATGGACAAATGCTATCTAGTTGCATTTTGGGAAATGTAGGACCCAGTGTTTGTGGTGCTTGACATATAGAGTCAGAATATCTTATAATATTTTTTTAACCAATTTGGACTTTGTTAAAATCAGTTTCTTTTAAGTTACCTCAATTTCATGGAATTGCAATTCTATACATCCTGAAGTACCTCTTCAAGGTGCAAAGACCCATATCACTTATTATTATTATTATTATTACTACTACTACTACTACTACTTGTTTATCTGTTAATTAGCAATATATCTTTGCTTACTTAACAGAGTTTAGGAAAACTTGGTTGAGATGGTAGAGGCTATAATGGTAAACCATTTTAGGGTATATATTTGGTGTTTCAATCATCTTAAATATAGAGGGTTACTCCTCGACGCAGCGGGTCCAGTTTCAACTCCAGCCTGTGGCCCTTTGCTGCATGTCTAAATCTGTCCTGTCAAATAAAGGCCTAAAATGCCTTTTTTTTCTTAAAGTGCCTCTAAGCAAGACAGTGAACCCTAAGTTGCTTCCCAAATGTACTATGTACAGTAGGACGCCTCCGAGACAAGTGCTTGATTAAAGTAATGAAACTAATGTAACCAAACCAAAGTAATGAAAAAAAATATATATATTGTTTTTTTGGTGTGGACAACAACAACATGTGGCCATTTATAAAGCTCTTTATCTTATATATATTTTTTTTTTTTAACTGTTTATACTTGTGTTTTATCTTTTTGTTTGTTTTTAACTGATTTCGTGTAAAGCACTTTAAATTGCCCTGTTGCTGAAATGTGCTGTACAAATAAAGCTGCCTTGCCTTTTGGCTCATCACTACTAAACCATGAAGTGCAGATAGGTAGCACTTGAGCAACACAAATGAATTCAGACTTAGACTCATACGTACTGTAATGCTGCTCTCACCATTAGTCACTCTCAGTTTCATCATCTCATTTTGATGGAGATCCGCATCGACATACAGACTATGAAATTCTAAACATTTCAATTTATTAAAATAGGCAATTAAGATGATTGTGTGGCCTTGGTGGAGATATGCACTCTGAGTGCCTTCTAGCTTCACTACATTTATTTAGGGTTTGTTATTGAAGTTTGTGCCGCTTTGGAATATTTATTCCAAGTACCGCATCTTTGTCCTTCTTTTTCAGCCTGTTATTTGCATCTACTTACTTGAATACAGAATCATACTTGTTAACATTTTAGCCCTGAAGCATGGGGATGACTTGTGTGTGGAATGAATACATCATTCACTTCTGTCTCTGATAGTGATTTGTGGCCTAAAGCCTTTTTTGGCTGACAAAAGATAGATGATTTGCTGGCCTGCTACCAACATGCCCCTAATACACATCTCTAATACAACTAATACTGTAGCCTTGAAACTTTTAACTTAACATGTAAACAAACATTAAGTCTGCCAGGCTCCATGTTAAGCTTTTAAAACCCTATCAAATGTGAAATGCAGTGCTAGAAATAAGATATGACAAACTGTCATAAACAAAAGTCTAAAACATGGCAATAATGCAGTGATATCCAACAGGAGTCAACAAAGCCCAGGACGTGATTGAGAAAAACAAAACAATACACATTTTACTCTTTCAAACTGTCTTTCACTCTCTCACCACCCAAATAAAGTCACAAAGCTGCACTCCTTTATGACAAATATACAGTAGCTGTATAGGTTAACTGCTACCTCCATCCACAGGTAAATGTAAGTTTTTTTTCTTCTTTTTTTCTCCACATTCTACCGTGTGGACAAAAGCCGCAATCTCTGTTGCTTTAGTTGGCAGAGGCATGCACACAGACCTCTCACTAAAGCACTTCACCTTTTGACGTACTATTCAACTTCTTTCCTTTTGCTTCACAATTTCACAGAGTCTGGGAGTCAGTTAGATTGATATATTTGACCAATTATGCTCACATCACTGAATAATCTGTTAACATTACAAACATCTCCAAATTATGAATTTTTTACTTTTTATTTTACTGTTTCTATTCTACATATTACACATGTTGATTGTTGAGATTAAGCTGGACTAATACAATTGCTTGTTTTCTTTAGTCCATGGGCAGTTTTCTCTGAGCCTCCATATGCTGTTTCAAAACGCACCTGGTTAACGTGCCTGCATGGCCACGTCATCATCATATCAAGTTTTACTGTTTGGATGAGAGGGTGGGCAAAATATTGTGGTGCACAACCCCCTCAGAAGGCACATAATATTTATAAAACAGACTTGGTGAATGGCTTTTGTGCAATTTTGAAGAGTACACTTTCCATTTTAAATATATTTTGAGATTCATTTATCCAAAAATGTCAGCCAAAAATGTTTCTGCTCCTTTTGCAGCAGCACTCAAAGGGAGCAGATTGGACTCTGACTGTAAGTAATATAGCTCAGTTCAGTAATCATTCAGACCTGCACGCCACCACTACAATGTTAAAGGATTACTACTGTTTACAAATTTAAAACTTAAAGTGACTATATGTAACTTTTAAATGTTTATGATTATAAATGATCTGTAACAGCAAACGGTACTAACAGTGAAAAGAACGGTATATTTATATAGTTTTAATAACGCCTTTGCCCGGGTCCAATTTTCCCTGAAAACTTACAAATGGATTTATGGCAGGTAGACTATGGAGCTACAATTGTTTCTTTATTACATGTGAGAAAATAAAAGATCTGAGAGAGAAAAAAAAAATGTTTGAGGGAAAAGATTATCACACTGACAACAAAAAAGTATTTTATGAGAGAAAAAAAATTTGAGAGAAAAAGTTTGCTATCAGTGTGAAAAACTGTCTCAAAATGTTTTTCTTCTCGCTCTCAAAACCTAAGTCTTTGCTCTTGATTCAATTTTTTGCTCTCGTCTCAGGATTTTTCTCTTGATGTGAAAATAGTGTCATGGGCGGGGCCACGTTCCTATTGGCCAGTTGGGTGAGCACCGTCTTGTCTTGGGAGTCCATCTGAACCATTACACCATGGTCACCGTCATAGATAGATAACTAGCAGCCAGCCCACTTGTAAATAAATACCTTTTAATTATCTGAACACTTTTTAATAGTCTAACTGAAACACTGGCGGTGAGCTCCAGGTCCGGCAGCTGCAGTTGGATCGCCATCAGTGGGGTTGGGCTGATCTGATCTCCAGCGGGACACCTTATCCTATCCTAACACCTGCAGCTGCCGGACTTGGAGCTCACTGCCAGTGTTTCAGTTTGACTATTAAAAAGTGTTCAGAAAATGAAAAGGTATTTATTTAGAAGTGGGCTGGCTGCTAGTTATCTATCTATGACGGTGACAATGGTGTAATGGTTCAGTTTCTCACTCAGAGAGTGAGAAAAACGTTTTGAGAGAAACACTTTTTTGTTTAAGAGAATTTTTGTCACACTGACAGCAAAAAATATATATTTGAGAGTTTGAAAAAGTATTTTGAGAGAGATTTTACATTTTGAGAGAAACACTTTTTTGAGAGAATTTTTTCACACTGATAATTATACTGAAATTGAAATTGAAATTATATTATATATAATTAATTATTGATTAACATTTTTTTTAATCTCAGGCCATTTATTTTCTCGCATATGTAATAAAGAAACAATTCTAGCGCCATAGTAGACGGCGCTACAGAGCACACAATCTGAACTGTCACAGATTTTGGGCGAAAACCAACATCCAGCTATGTTAGCGAGTATGCAGGTAAAAGGTAGAAGGAGATATCTTTATATAGGCCTACTTGTAATTTATTTGTATCTGCTGTAGGTATGGCTGATACTGTGGCAGGGCCATCACAGAAAAGAAGGAAATTAAATGAAGGACTAAAAGCTAAAAAGGTAAAGTGAAAGACGAATGGCAGAATCTGAATTACACTAGGTCGGCCTTTAAACTATGGGATCGTAAATTATTCAAAAATGTCCCAGAATTCGCCCTCAGGTATGTAATAAGTGTATTTCATTCATAAAATAACTTGCGCAATCCCCGACACAATACTATGTTAAATGAGCCTGCAGTCCAAAAAAAATCAGCATAGAACTACACCTCCTGCCCTCACCCAGCAACCTAGAAGCACCAGTAACACTCAAAAGAATTAAGGGTGCCATTCTGAGCAATTATGGAATTTAGTGGTCACATTGTCAGAATGATTTGGCCAAAGAGGAATGATTCAATTAATACATCATGGGTCATTAGCCATTTTTTATCTTTGGCCAGCGGTAGAGGCAGTCCTGAAGGTACTAAATGACCAGTAAAGTTGAGTGTAATGCAATTTGATTTTAGAGTTATTAGATGATGAGACTGAGACAAGGAGAAAGAGACAGTAAGACAAGATAGAATGACTAAGAAAGACAGAGGAAAATGGAGGGAGACAAATGGTTTTCCTAATTGTGTTTTTGGCCTTTGCTGTTGCTGTTCTATTTGTGATTTCATTCTCTGCGAGTATTTGTCTGTAGCAGGGAGAGGAACAAGTGGAGGGATAAGTGTCGCATCATATCAACTGCTTTATTTTTCTGCAAAAAGTCACCATTAAATCACAGATAAATAATGCCAAAATAAGATAAACTGGACTGTCAACTCAGCTCAAATGTACTGACAAGAACTAAAACTAAAAAGTCCCTGACATAAATAAGGTAGGCAGAAATCCTGCACCAGCTTACACACACACACAACCACCCGTGCACAGACTTACACAAAACACTATCTTGCCACACATATGCATCTATCAAGCAATGCTAACAAAGTCAAGGACAGCGCAAGCAGGGCTAAATCAAAAATAATTCAAAGCAAATATCCACTATTGACTCCTGTTTCTTTACAATAAATTACGTCCAGTATCTTGCATCCTTGTGGCTGCGGGTGAGGGCATATGTATGCTGATGGCAGCCATGCTGCTCCCTTGTGAGAGTTCATTATTCTCTGATTACCCTTACCCCAACTGTTCCCCTCACTACCATGGCAGACAGACAGTCAGAGGAAGGAAGGCATGTTTACTGACGAGGGCTATAGGCACTTCAGAGCCATTTTTACAACTCGTCCGTCTGGTTTTACTTTCTAAAAAAGCTTTTAAATTATCAACCCTGTTGTCTACAGTCAATCTATAAATAACATTTATTTCAGGACAAACCGGGCTATATATAATGTGTGTGCTGCAGTGAGGTCACTTGAATGTAAAAAAGGTTGTGGGACCATAACGACAAATAAATAAATAAAACGGAACATGAATCTTACAGATATGTAATGATATCACACACAGAGCAGTAAAAGCTAAGCCAAACTCCTGTCTAAAACACTTCTCATAAGTCTTGGGAGTCACACTGTGAAGAACATTTTAACATTATAACGTATACAGTTGACAAAATATCTACATTTGTTCAAAAAAAGTCCAGACGCTTTTGCCCTTATGACATTCACGTATGCCAATAATCCAAATAACAATGTCCTATTTATTGATATTACACCCACAGCAATGCTACACAAGCATTTGTGTTGTCTAAAACAGTTCTCCTCTATACATGAGTAATCCAAAAAAAACATAATGAACATTTTAACTCATATAAAAGGACAAACTATTTACATTTTGTCAAAAAAGGCCCAAGTGTCAAAACAGTGATGCATTCTTCTTTGTAGAACGGTAATAGACGATCTTTGATCACATTAGACTATTCTGACTTGGAGTGATCTATCTATCTCACTATATACTATCTTTGTTCTCGCTCGATACCCATATAAGGCGTAATGTGTGACGGACCTGCCTCCCCATTGGTTGAAAAAACATCAACACTCCTGCAAAGCTTCATGAGAAATTTACACAAGACGGTAGCACGGAGCTAGCGGCAGAAATGACCGTAAACATGATAAATTATGGACAAGTGTTATGGATCAAGTGTAGAAATCTTGGGTGTAAGGGTTTGGATTTATTGCACAACAACCCCAAAAAGGCACAAGTTCCAGACTGGATAGAAAATCTCCTGTAAAGGCTAGAAAGACACCATAAACACCACCGTGACCGCCGGAGCGTCAGCTTTTAGCTGGAAACATCGGTATGTCTCTATCTGTTTTTGTTTTTAAATGTAATGTTTAAATATGAATGAGAGATGCCATTTTTTATTGTGTGCAATAGTCTTGGTCTCAGAGGGTTAATATATTTTATCTCATTCATGTGTGCAAAAGCCAACAGGATGTCAGCCGGCTTGTGCATGTATGCTTTCAACCGGTTTGGCAGGAGAGGATGCACATGCTCTATGGGCCCACAAATACGGAAGCATGAGGAAGAGAGATTTTTTCATCCAAGGGCCCAGTGAACAACTTTCACAGAAATGAATAGGGTGCCATCTTTGAGCGGTGTATCCAGTTCTCCTATATATTTTTAATAAAGGTATTTCTAATATACAAAATGTCCATTCATGAGTAAGGTACAGTAGATGTCTAAAACAAGCAAATTTATTTCATGCCATGCTTGCCTTCTCTCAGCTCCCCGACTCAATGCTAAGGATTTTCTAATGTTCTTTTCAGCAAAAATTAAACAGTTTAATTTTAATATGAAACTTTTTTTTTTGTTTCAACACAGGATGCGAAACATTGTGTCTTACTTACAAATCCATTTTTCTGACCCATCTGGAATGCTGCAAAAGATTTGAGTGAAGATTTTAACAGCAATAGCGGGCAATATGCAATAACAAAAGAAAAGAAAATTTGAAGTCAAAGTACTGTAATTGACTTTTTACAAGCCAGACAATATGCTTTGAAGGCTCCATTTAGCTGAGACTTTTTATTCAAGTCAAAGTCACTGTGACCTGACAGGACCCTCTAGGGGGTCAGATTGTATTATACAGTATGTTACACTTATTTGAATACACATTGTTCATACAGGATATGCAATTTGCACTTGTATGAAGACTAATTTATTATGCGCATAGCGTGTAGCAAGCTGAGCCTCTACTGTAATTGCAGGAAAGAGCTGGTTTCGCAATTTTCCACACATATTGTGTATTGTGTTATACAACACAATACAAAATAAACAGCCATAGCCCAAGCCTACAGGCCTTGAAGAGAGATATTTAATCACTGTTGGGTTCTTTAAATTTACCTTTGAGCAACATTCACTTTTCATTCAAAAAGGAACTGAGAAAGTGGCAAGCTTCAATAAAAAAAAAAAAAAAATTAAAATCAAAGCTCTGTTTAGTACAGAGTTTTTAAGGCAGCCAAATGTGATTAAAGTTGAAAAAATGCGAGGCTCTTCTGAATATGTTTTTATTTCGTTAAACTAATCAACAATTCATTCCGGCACACAGAACTGAAAATGGAAGGTGAGTTATAGTTGTCATTCCCTTTGTAGATGTGTCCTAAACCTTTTTATCTCAATCCTACAGGGTGAGGTGCGGGATAGATCAAAGTAAATACACATTCATTTTTGACAATCTGGTTTTTAGTGTACCACCATAAGTTTGTGAAGGATAATTAAGATCTAGTTGGGTTCAGGCTTCAGCACACATGGGACAGTTAAGCGAATGCTTGAATTTTCAGGCCCACAAACCTGTAATTTAGCTCCTCAGTCTAATGGCACTCTACATCTACATCTCCAGAGCCTTGCGAAGGATCTGGCTGGAGCAACTATGATTGAAAGAAAAGTAATCTTTCGTCAGGGAAGAGCAAAAACTCACACAATCACAAATGCCTGCTTAATTAAAGGACTGTGGACACATGGCCAATTTCAAGCTTTAAGCTTACTACTTACAGACTTTCCTTTTAAGAATACATCATCAGGAGGTTTGTTGATGTCTGTAGTTAGGAAGGCAGCAATGACCAGTGATGACAACCCCCTCTCTTCCACCCAACAAACACATATCTCTGCCTCATGCCCTTGAGCATGCCAACCTAGCAGCTGGCAGGGAGCGGATGAATGGCAGACGACCAGCAACTAAGGCAATGCTGCTCTATTTTGTTCAAACCATGACGTCTGGCTCGACAGTTTCCCTATTTCTACTTTGTCATAGCTCAGTTGTAGATGTTTCTGACTCTGATTGAATATTTTATATCTGTCCATTCTTATAGATCCAACCTCATTCAAGGATTTAACACACATTTGTTGCAACACCGTGTGTTGTTGCATCAAAGGATTTGTTCCAACTGCTGCACCCCCACAACCTATCCATTCTCCTGTTAAACAGTCTGCCCCCTTAGCCCTCCCAGTTGGCAAGTGTCCTCTATTTCCTCATTCCTTCCTGTTTCTCTGTAGGGCCTCCATTCCTGCTGATGTGTGTGCTTTCGGCCCATGGTGCAGCCCCCTCACAGCTAGATGCAGCTCAGCCATCACACACATCATATCAGAGTAAAGACCAATCGATAGCATGCGGTCTGTTTATCAAAGCAACACACATCCATCTGTGCACAAGCTACTGCACACTGAACACTGCGGTGGTAACGTACACAGAGGCTGCTCCTTTTGCCTGGTTGTGGAAATAAGAGCGAGAGATATTGTTTAAAATGCAGAGAGATGCTTACTTTTAATTATGCATTTAGTTGGAGCAGGGAATTCATAATGTGGGTTGCGTTCATGAAGGGAAAGTATAATGACAAGTCAAAATGTATTTGCTGCCCCCAAACAGAAGAACAAATTTGTACACAGGGAGTAATTCACATTATGATCATATCCCCCACATTTCTTTTGAAAATGCAGTACTTTGATCTTGTGTAGGCGCACATTTACATTATGATTATATACTTTCCTTTCTTTCAAAACAACTATGCTTTGATGTTATGTATCAGTAAGGATCAGTGTTCACATCTCCATTATTCTAAAATAGCCATGTCTTAAACTTGAAACATTTTAAATTACTAAATATTATCAACGGAAATATCACCATATTATTAACAATCGCATCTCAAAAAGAAAATAAAATACAGTAATATCTGGTTTTACTGCATAGAACAAATAGATAATCTCATATTCTCAGAGCTCTTTGAGCCACTATCCAGTATCTATGGACATGAGCCACTTTGGCAAAATCAAATATGGATTTTTAAGTGGTACAACTGGAACTTTGTATTGTAGCCTGATTACACACACAATAGCCTCCAAACTGAGTCTTATCAAGCTGGAGAGGTTCTAGGCTCTTTTTGAAGAGTGCTTACTTGCTAACCGCATTTAAAGCTACATCTACAAAGAGACATCCCTCCCTCACGTTTGGTCTTTGCATGCAGGAGAGCAAAGGCATGCAAAAATAAATATCTAGCAAATGAATTCATCCCATGAGTAATAGTGCAGCAGCGGTTCTTTAAGTAACACATTCAAGCAACAAAACAGCAGCCATGGTGGTGGGTTGCAGCAGGACACAAGCCCCTGGGTTCTTGTCAAGTTTTATTACTTGCTGCAGTATGCTGTCTACTGGCAGACAAGAAAATAACCATATGATAACTGTTAAATCTGCTCTCCTGCATGTACTTCTCATGCTCTTTTTATGCTCCTGCAAAGTTCCCTGTGAAAAGTTAACAACAATTGTGTCATAGGCATAGGGGGGATGCATCTGTGACGGAAGGGACAAGCACTTGTGTTTGTGTGTGTGCACGTTTGATCTGTTCATACACTGTTTGTTAATAGAAAATGCCGAGGGCTCACTTATAGTGGCAAATAGGCTTTGTTGTATAAGATGCAAAGAGAGTGTGAGTGAGAGAGTGTGAGTGTGAGAGAGAGAGAGAGCGAGAGAGAGGTATTAAAATGAAACATGCAAATACACATTTTTCAGGCGGCGCATGACCCACATGGTGTGGACCACTTTCTCAACAGCAGACAAAAAGCAATCATTATTTTAGCACTAGGGCGGATTAGCAAGGCTTACCAGGAATTTTATCACTCTCCCATAATGTGCTGCATGGTATTAGCATAATGTGGAAAATGATTAGACACTCTTTATCTCTGAATCACATAAGGTAACTATGCAATTGTTATTAGAAGCTGTCCCAAGCATGTCCTGATATATGTGGAGCTTACCATGACATTTGATTAAAAAATGACATGTTTGTTGCAACTTAAGGACAGAATCTGGTTGAAAGGAACTGCTTTTGTAAAACCCACTAAAGGGTGCACACACTCATTTAGAGCCACCTAAACTCATCCACACTGTCCCCATTTTCTGATGCGATGGCAGTTAACAGTCAGATATAAGACTGCCAGTCAGGATGGTTCATATTACTGTATGTGTAAACAATGAACAATACAAAAATATCATTGCAGCAATAATGCAATTGAGTTAATGCTCAAATAATTTAAATACAGGCTGTGCACAAACTTTTTAAACCTTTTTAAGTAAATAGATCTATTCGTAAGGAGAGCATTCTATCGATTTACCTGGTAATAATAGAATCAGGGAATTAAGAAGGAGATAAAACATATTTGTTGTGGAAAAATAGCATTTTACCTCAAAAATATATTCATGTTAGGGCTGCACAATTAATCAAATTTTAATCACAATCACGATTTAGGCTTCCCACGATCAAATTTGCATGATCACACGATTAAAATTAGTATTTCCGTTCATAGAACGCTCCGTTAGTTTTTTTGCAGAGCCAAATATCTATTCTTTAACTGTCTATGGCCAATATAGCTACCGTCTGATCACGTGCCTCCATGAGCCAATCAGAGTTATTCCACGCAGCTTAGTTGCTAGATGTATAATCAAAGAGGACAGAGCAACTTCCACAACAGATAGTTATAGCGTTATGACCGACTGCTGTCTTAACAAAAAATGTCTAACGTAGTAGAGGGCAAGGCTGAGGGGCTTGTCCCGAGAATTGGATTGTCATCTATTGTTTGGAAGCATTTTGGATTCAAGGCAAGTGACATAAAACAAGAACAGGTCATATGCAAAAGTGCTGTACAGTTGTGTTGGTGCCACAAAGCAACACAACAAACTTCTTTAACCATTTAAAAAAATACCATAAAGTTCAATACGATGAATGTGTGAGGGCCAAGAAAAGCGTTTCAAAGACTAATCATCCCACTCAGGTTCAGGCATCCATTGAAGCGAGCCTGTTGAGCGCATCACCATACCCATCCACCTCCCAAAGACACGGTGAAATAACGAATGCAATCGCATTTCATTTGGCCAAAGACATGTGCCGTATAAACACGGCGACAAACGAAGGCTTCAAATTCATGGTCAAAACTCTGGATAAACGATACGTGATCCCCTCGCGCAATTATTTTTCCAAGGTGGCGCTATCTGTCATGTACAGAAAACGCAGAGGGGAAATAGAGACTGATCTTGCCAACATAAAGCACTTTACAACTACAACGGATCTGTGGTCAAGCAGGACAATGAATCCGTACATGGGTTTGACAGTTCATTACATCGAAAAGGATTTTGCAATGCAGAGTCGATGCTTGCAAACCTCTTTTTTCCTGCAAGATGACACGGGAGAGTCGACTGCCCAGGGCTTGAGGGAGGCAATGGTCACTTCCGACATACACAGAGAGTAGACACGGAGCACGGAGCTAGCGGCAGAAGTGAGCGAAAATGCCATGAATTATGGACATCACGTGGATAAATCTTGAATGTAACAGTTTGGATTTAATGCTCAACGACCCTAAAAAAGGGCCTAAGTTCCAGACTGGAAAGGAAATCACCTGTAAAGGCTAGAAAGACCCCGAAGAGACCTCCATAACCGCTAACTTGTTAGCTTTTAGCCGCAAAAATCGGTAAGTTTCTATCTTTTATGGTTATTAAATGATTAAACTATGAATCAGAGGTGCTGTTAAAAATCTTAAAATCAACAAATAATCGTGAGATTAATCGTGATCTCAATATTTATCAAAATAATCGCGATTATCATTTTGGCCATAATCGTGCAGCCCTAATTCAAGTCTTTCTCAGCTTGAGTATTCCTTGATGGCTTACATCTCATACTAACAGTAAACCATTGACAATAAAAAAGGAATATGAAATGCTCCTTTAATTTGACATGATCGAAAAGCAAGGTCTTAGTACTGTATATCAGTCACTTAACTGGTGCCAGATGTGGTCTTTACATTTTAGAGCATTGTAAATGTTTAACATGCTATTAAGAAAATATTTCCCAGAGAGGACACAATACTACTTATGATTAAATAAATCATTCAGGAAAATCAAGGGATCTCTCTGAAAAGCACATGTACACATGAGTCAATGGGATCCTAAACAGCTGGTTAAAAAGCCCATTGAGACTTTCTGCTAGCTTGCTTTGATTAGTGTGTAATTTACTGTGAGACTGGGAACTCCTGACTCTTTATGGAGAGACTTCTTTATTATTTTGCTACCTCGAGATGACATGTGACAGCTTAAAAATATAAAGAAAAAGTATAGAATCAACAGAAAGATATGTTTTTTTTCCCTCTCAACTTCACAACTTGAAAACCATCATTTAAAGTATAGGGCTTTTACGTCCCAACCTTAGACCTATTTACACACATAATTCAGCTTTTTTTGAATTGTAGTTGACAGTGTGTCTGTGCAATTCTTGCTCTTCCTTGACTTGCTACAATTTCATAAAGAAAGACTTGAAACAGAGAGGCTCTATGTGTCAAGTGAAGTGTCACGAAAAAAAAGTGGAGGATGACACTGTCTAAAAATCATTGTGGCAGCTTCAAACATGTGTTTGTAACCGTGAAATGGAGCATAAAAAAGTAATCAAAACTCTTGCCTGATGCTATTCTCACAAAATAAATGTAACAAACACCATGAAAGGCACTTTCAGTTGACTAGAAAAATATTTGAAGTGACAACATCTGCTGATGGAACGCAACTTCATTAGCATGTCTTTCGATGATAGCAAAATTACAGGTCACAATGTTTTTTACCCTTCTTTTCTTTCCCCCTTCTATGTGCTGTGAATACTGATTCCTGTGTCTTTCAGTGATTCCCCGAGCTGAGCTTTCATCAGTGGTAGGCGGCCTGTCTGACTGACCTGTTTGCGTAAAGGGGAGCAGCATCACATAGGGCCCAAGGCCAGTTCCACAAAAAAAGAAATGATTAAAGAGGTAGGGAGTGAGAGAGATCCACCAGAAAGCAGTCTGCCTCAGTCCTCAATTTCTTTCTCTCTGTCTCCACCTCTTAGAGACTAATTCACACCTTCTTGCTAATACCTCTCTCAGCATCTTTCTCTCCACTGGTTTTATCTACAGAATCCCTTTTGTCCTCTTTTCTGCACCTCCTCTGACTCAACCTTTCCACCTTTCTGTATTTTCCCTCCTTTACTATTATAGAAACACAGATGGTTTTCCTTGGAAATTATTACATGTATTTAAGTGTGACGCTTATCTTCTTCAAACTGAATGTCATAAAATGGGAGTATTCAGATTTGGTAGAGCATCCCAATGCAATATGTGTATATCTCCATATTATTTACCATACATACCTTTAGCTCCAATATTCCATTTGTATACCGTAATAACAACAATAATGTATACTAATGATCAATCAAACAATCAATCCATTTTTATTTGTCACAACTGTATGAGGTGCAATTCCCGTGAAATGTTATCCTATAAGCTTCTTCAACTGAACATGATTTATAAAGCATATTTGCAAACAGGAACAGAAATGACTTAGGTCCCATGACTCATAAGGCAATATTATTATAATCATGGTACAGAGGAAAACAGCACTTAAATTATAATATAGTAGTGCAAAGAATTTGCATGGGTTAGTCTGGGGCTTCTGAGCTACACATTATTACAAGCAAGGTCAGTAGTTTGCTGTGTCACATCAAAACATTCCACCCTTGACTAAATATTGATTTTCAGTATTTTCTGCAGTAATGCCTGTTGCAGTGCATTTTGGATGAGTCATTTCTTAAAGTATGCTGATGTAGCCTTTTAGAGGAGTTTAACCAAAGAGATAGTAGTACAAACTTAGTGCCAACTTGCGCAGTGACAAGCTGTGCTTTCAACCAATACAGCGCCTATATCTTTTAGATGATTGTTAAAGTCTGCTGCTATATTTCTACTTTAATTTTGTCCAAGATGGACAAAATATGGCAGATTCAATTCTAGAGATGATATAGAGTGATGATGTTCAAAATAGATGTTGCAATAAGATTGAAGAGTAAAATAAGATCATTAGGCTGAATAAGTCTGGGTTGAAATCTGATAATGGATAGGATTATATCCAGTGACATTTTCTCTTTCTTAAAGCTACACTGTGTAAGAATTTCTTCCATCTAGCATTGAGATTATATACCGCAATCAACTCTCTCACCCACGCAGTTCAAAGTATGTATTACAGCTACGGTAGCCATCACGCTTCAAAAAGCAAAAGTGTACAAAAGGGCGTCTATCAGCCGTGGTTGTTGGAGTGCATGTCAGAGAGTGACGTGAATGCGCGCTTCATACCACAAGCGGGCACGTGTGCCACCTGATGGAAAGGAGAGACAAAGAAAAAGAGACTGCAGAGGTCCGGAGGACAATTAACTAGTTGGGATTTGGTGTGTGCGTCCAAAGCAGCTCCAATGTTCACTCTTTTTTCTGATGATGCCAGTCTCTTTTTTGGGCAATGAAGAAGACTCAAGTCTCTGAAATTTAGATTTTTAAAACGTGTGGTCCTCGTGTTTCTTCAAACTTGCTGGGCCAGGAAGCGACGATACCAATTAGCAGCAGCTATGAGTCAATAACGCAAAAGGCGGAGCAGTATAGCCTGTATGTTCCTTACCGGCTAAAGTATTTCAAGATGGCGCATGATTATGGAGAATCTACCCCAGTTGTGCAAATGTAAAATTGCAAGCCAATAGGAATACTTAAAATTTATGGTGGTGGTCAATATTCATAAAAAAGGACAAGTTTGTGAATGGGCAACACAGATTTTGATAATGAACAACTACAAACTTTATTTACACAATATAGCTTTAACATCTCTGTCAATGTGAATTTGTGTTTTTATTTAAGAAATATCACTAGTAGCTGCCAATATTCAAAATGTAATGTATACATCTTGGGGAAATATAAAACTAAACTCAAAACATTCATCTATACAGGGTATAATGAGTAACACCTAATTTTGCACAATTCTTGCTGAGTACTTGGACCTTGTTGCTTGTTGGGAAGGAGACAGTGGCAGGAATCTAATTACATTGCGGCAGAATTTACTTATCAATGCAAAGTGGCTATACAAAACACAACTAACACAACTGACTGCAGATAGCCAAGGGTTGCAAAAAGTTTCAAATAAAATAGATATATATAGACACTACGTCTGGGGAAAGGAACATGGTAAATGTTGTTATTCCAAAACAACATTTCATATCAGCATGAGTATCTACTTATGGTAAGAGATGTCCCCTGGTTGCTTCTATTATCGTTGCAGCAAGTAAAGATGAAAGGCAGTAAAAAAGGAAAATAGCCATGACAATGGCGCAAGTTAGCATTTCAGATTTAGAGAGAAAAACAAACTTGCACATTAAGAGATAATAAAAAGCAAGAAGAGTTTCGCGGGTGGATCTAACATTGTATAGCATCACATAATCTGAAAAACAGGCATACAGCCTAAACAGAGGACCCCACATGAATGTCAATGGTAAGGTAGCTATAACGGTGGATGAGGGAGAAACACAAAAGGATGAGGCAAAGGAAGGAACTTGAGACAGAAAGAGAGAGGGAAAGATTAAAGACGCAGACAGAAGACAGAGATGAATGAGGCAAAGCTTTACAGAGCATGGTTGAGTATGGATCAGCTGATTGATTGATGTCACTTGTGGGATATCAGAGAATATGGATGAGTTCAGGCTCTGAGGCCATTTGGTAGTCAAATGTAATGTGATTACCATGACACACCGATATATTACTGGAATTAAAGCAGAAGTATTGGTATAGTCAGGGAAAGGAGAAGAGTCAATTTCAATCACGATGGGAGTCTAAACTATCCAGGCCTTTCTAGCATGTATAATTTTGACAAATTTGTTTTCACAAACACAAGTGTAAAGATGTGAAAACAGTTCATTTATAAGTTCTTAATGAGGACTGACATTTGATATGGTCGGACCATTTTCTACAGATGCCATCGTCAAAGCTGATAATTCTTTCAGCATCAATACTTGATGTGTGACAGGCTGGAATTACTAAGGAAGCCTTTAGTATATGTGCACTTGCATATGGCCTCAGGCAACTCTTATAGTGGCGATAAAACTGACCTTCAGTGAGTACTGTGGAGATGAGGCATAAACAACAGCAGTTACCTAAGTCAGCAGACCTTGGACAATACTAGTCTGAGTGTCATCCACACTGGTGGAAGGAAAAGAAGGAAAAGAAATACGGAGAAAGATCATCCGATTCAAGACCACTGGAGCATGGAAAAGGCTGTATAGAACAGCTTACATATGGCCCATTGGCCATATGGTTGTTTGCATTAATGTGTGTGTGTGTGTGTGTGTATGCGTGTGGGTGAGAGAGAGAGCGAGAGAGAGAAAGAAAGGCTGAAAATGATGGTGAGACAGAGATGGAGCTTGGCTGTGTTTGTACACGGTCAAACATAGTGATTTCCAAAGGATATCTCACTACTGACCTAGCGTTATGTCAAAATCAATCAACTGAAGCTTAAGTAAATGTTCTTATAGTATAAGAATGTAACAAAAAATGGTTTACTGCAACAATTCATGTGAATTCAACCAATCACCGTGACTTTGGTGCTACCCGTAATTTTGACCAATCATCGCAACTTTTACTGGAGTTTCCTGCGACTTCAACAAATCCCAGCAGTCCCACGTGTGAGATGTTGCATCAGTATGTGATTCTAAGAGCCAATGACCAAGTGGGAGTGAGAATGGGTTGATGTAATACATGCCAACGTCACCAAATTAATTTCCTTGTTTCTGATAGGAAGATGAGGCTTGTGTGAACATCTCAAGTTTACCAACAAAATGTACAGCAAAAGATGGTGCAAAACATTTCAGACCGTCCTGCCAACCTGTATGTAATTTAACATCAATGTCTGCTGTAACATTTTTCCACTCTGAAGTCACTGAAAGCGGCTGCTGTTTCAATCCTGTCGGCTCTGCAGCGGGCGGGGCTGCTCAGTTCCCCCCACGACTGACGCGCGCACCCAAACACACACAGTGGATGCAGGAAAACCCGGAGATGACCTATATTGAGTACAGCTACGCTTGTTATTGTAAGTGCAATGATAAGTTAAAGTTCAAGAAATATTTTATCAAACTGTATGAATGCGTGTCCCAGGCCAGGATAGGAAATGAACTAACAATGTAAAGATCAACAAGCCACTGACACATATGTTCAAATTTAATTAATTCAATAAATTATAATTTTTTGTCTTAAATCCACCAGCCACTTTCATATTATACCAACATTTGCAGCATCCTGAGCATTTTGGTAAGGTCCTAGGAAAACTCAGCCTACAGTAGTTTTATTCTCCCCAAAACAAGTTTCCTTTTATTTTACTATACAAAAAAAAAAAACTTTTTTTTTACTTTTATCTCAATTTTGCAACAAAAACTTTTATGCAATTTTTGTTTTGTAATCTCTTAAAAATCTTAAAAAAGGCAGTGAAATCCTGGGACTGTTTTATTTTGTCAATTGTTTCTCATTCTTGCAGGCAGATGTTTTCCATTAATTGAAAAAAAATGAATGGATGTTATAAACAAGTTCACCACACCTCCACCTGTCCAAAAATATATTTGAAATGCATAGTCTATAACATGGGATAAATATTTACCTTCATTGAGGAACTTGAGATTACTATTAGAGTTAAAGATCAGAACAGAACTTTAATGTATGTTCTATACCTCAATGGTTTACAATATTTTTCACACAGAGATGCTGATGCCTTTTGACTTAAATATGTGTCCAGCTTTTATAATGTAATGCAATTTTATTTAAACAGGACCAATAAACAATTAACATTAACCTTGTGTAAGAACAAGGACAGATGCATTGCACCAGGTTGTAGTACAATTGCTATCTTCCGCCTGTAGTCCCGGCGCTGGTAGGTAAAAGAGTTTGTTGTTGCCTGGCAATGATGTCTCTCTATTTATCCGAGAAATTGCTTTGCCCATTCTAGGTACCCATGTGGTGACTAGTATTGCAACTGTGGCAAGGATACTGTATTTAGTTCTACAAGGTTGTCATTCTATTTTATATAAAAGCATTTTATTTTATTTGTTCATGCACGCTGTGCTCATTAAGTGTGATTCCCTCAAACATGAACTTAGCTAAAGGCTATGTATTTGTAAATACTCATCATTATGAAGCTGTTCATAGAAAGAAAAGTAAAATGCACTGGTTTGTGATGTTTGTTGCCATTTGCCAATGTCAACTGAAAGCAGTGTCAGCTTTCAACTGAAAGATATAGTTATGAAAATGTAATGCCTTATGCTAACCTCATTAAATTAAGTGCACCTACATTATCAGGTCTCTAAGTGTATCTTCTGTGAGCAAGACTTACAACCTGACAGCATATAAGTGAAAAAAACCTTTTTTTTAATGCATCAATCATTTTTGGGATATTGCCTTATAATCACAGTATACTATAGTTGGAAAAGAGGGTAGCTGTAGTTACTTAGCATTAGGCTGAAACAAGATAATTCACCTCAGTTCACCCTTGTTTCTGCAGTTGGCTCTGAGGTTTTACAGGACCCTAAGAGTTTTGGGTGGTATGAAAAAAGTGGAAGGAAGGTGATTGGGCTTCACAGTGGGTGTTGGAATGGAGCTATCAGGGTAGAATAATCAGTTTTCCAGTTTTGAAGCTGTCCCTCTGGAGGGACTTAGAGAAAAACACACAATTTCAATGACCTTGCCCCCAGGTTTTTTCTTTTTAAATTATTTTCTTATACTATAAGTTGGTGTCCATCTCTGTCCGTTATTTCTCCTACACAACTATTCTTCATCCCTACCTTTTTGAAAGAGTGAAGTTATTATTGTCACTTTTGATATGTGTGGTTTGGTGTGTTAAGCTGATATGATGCTCATTATCGCAGAAGAAAAATAGGTAACAAGCCAAGATATATTTAAAATACAATTCTGTCTCAAAATGCTTTTTTACTTAACAAATGCTTAAATTGTAATGATCTAGATTTTCTGGTTTTATAGTGGGCTAATAACTTTCAGTTTTCTTTATGGGACAATATAAAATATCTTTTTGTCCCCATGTTATTATTTATTGATTTGGAGAGGGAAAGACTGTGAGATATATAGAGTGTGTGTGAGTGTGTGTCCAAATGCTGTGTCTAATCCCATACTGTGGCTAGCCCCGATGGCCCGTCTTCTATTCCAAGCCTAAATGGAACAGGTGAGGAGCCGGAGCCTCTCGGGGCAGGCCTCACACCTCAGTGGTGCCCACACTTAAATTGGCTTCTTCTCCTGCTGTTCCACATCAGTAATTACCCTCCCCAGCCCCTGCCACCAACATGAGCAATGAATGTAGACAGATAAACAAATAAACAGAATGCCTAAGGGGCAGTCACAGTACTTTGCAACCACCTTGTTCCAGTATATAGAGAGGTATGGAAATTGGTGGGGCTGTAGGGGGTATTCAGCTGTCTGTGAGAACATGCACATGCGGTTCCACAGTATGGGCTTTAGCTAAAGACATCACTGTGTCATATAGCACAAAAATATGATGTTTTGACAAAATACTTGGTGTATATTTAACAGTCACTTCAGTTGGACACCTAAGACTGATTGTCAGAAACCTCGCTATGGCAACACACTGCCTCTTGGATGCACTTGTCTTGTCTAACAGCAGAAGTAACAGTAATCATCACTTTTTTTGCAAACTGAGGAAATGAGCACGAAAGCCTTTGTGTCTTTGCAGCTCCCAGGAGAGCAGTACCTGAGATACTTGCTGTGCCCCATGTGAGAACAACCCAAGTCAGAAACACATGATGACTCATGTGTGTCCTCGTGCTTTGGGCTGTCAACACACCCCTCTGTCTCTCAGGCTATCCATTTTCCCCTTCAGAATGTGTCATTTACTTAGACGGGCTGTGTTTAAAGGGCTTTGCCTACGCCACTGACACCCTGTCAAAGGCTCTGAGATTACCTTTGTCACCTGCCTGTCTGTGACAGACCTGATGGCATGAATGACAAAGTTAAGAAAGAAAGCAAAGAGGCAAAGTGAGAGAGAAAACTGATAGATTCAACCAATTCATTACATTGAGCAAAAGAAGAACCTGCATCCAAACGATTTACATCTGAACCTTTGAGTATACATGATCAGATTGTAGCATCATGCTATGCAGTATCAGAGAGCCAGGGTCGTATGGGTTACATAATGTTAACATTTCTTCAAAGTTGTGGCTTTTGAATTAAGGTTTCTCATCACAATATGCATTCTAGTTCTGTCCAGAAATCAAGATATGCTCTCTTATAAATTTTTTTATACTGTATTCATAAACACAAAGGAGGAGGATGGCAATTATTAAGATTCAAAAACAACTCATGTACACAAAGTTTACCCCAAGACATGTAAACAAACGGCACAGCTGGATGTAAATTATTTTAGCTCTCACATCTTTACATTTTAGTTTAGATACCTTGCCTGAAACAATAACAGCAAGCTGGATAATCATGTTTTAATCTGCTTTGTGTCCTGATGTCAGCAGATAATGATATTCATATTCATGAATGTGTTGCATGGAGAAAAGCCTCCTAAATCAGGGTTTGCACCAAAGCCTCAAGCCGGTAATTTAGTGAGCTTGAGAAAGCTTGAAGGGAGAATCTGGCAGTGCTGCAGGGGATGGTGGGATGAGAGTGGGGGGGATACGTCAATTCAAACCACCCAAGCTCCACAATCTGCCCATCCATATTGCTCTTTGGACTCGCTGGCTTCTCAATTGGGAAATTATACATCAGGTGGCAATGGAAGATTGTGAACTATTGTTTACTAAGATTATACAATAAATAGCCTATAATTGTGAAAAGAATAAAAGCTGAGGTCAGATTAAATAAATTACTGTAAGACTATAAGACTATAATAGCTTTCTGTCATTACACCTGAAAGATTTAATGAATGAACACATGAATGACTGTATGACACAAGAACTTGATTTGTTTGAAGTGTGCCTGACATTGTCACTTGTTCTTAACATTAAATTATTAAAAAAGGAACAATATAAAAATGTGATGTTGTAAACAAACACTATGACAAAATGTATAAGAACTTTCACCAGTAAGTAGAGTGCTTTACCTTTTTTTTTTTTACAAAACCTAATCAATATTGTTAAATGAGCACATATGGATACAGACTTAAATACAACTAGACTATCTACACTAGAACAACATGTGTAAGTAAGTGATAACATGTGTAAGTAAGTGACAACATGTGAAAGTAAGTGGCAGTACAAAGATGTTGGTTGTGGAAGCCTCAGAAATCATTTTGACACTATTTAAATGATCAAATCATAGAGTAGTCTGTCACACTGTGATAAACAAACACCCACAGTGTTTTGTGACATCCTGTGGCTTAAGGCACCACTCTAACCATAGTTTGGAGTATGAGTAACACTCACTTCCTGCACACTTGAGAAGTTGCTTGCTCCTTTGCAGAGGGCAGTGGCTTTGAATTTCGCAGCAGATAGAGTGGAATTCTTGTTCACATTTACAGTGATAACCTAGTCTACTAGAAATCATGTTCGTATATAACTTATTTAAACTGCAAATATGTTTTGAAAAAAAGTGCCACATGATTGAATGATGTTTTCCGGTAGAATAAATGTACGCAAGAGACAAAGATGTTGTTGCAGTGAAGTCTTAATTGAAAATGTATTTTATTTGTTTCCTGTGAAAATATCCATTCTTGCAATTCAATGTATGCTCGCTACAGTACACTTTTTGATTTGTGTCTTTAGGCCCTCACATCTCTTTGGTTAAGGTTAGGGAAATATTATGTTCTTGGTTTTGTATTAAATACTATATAAATGTAATTTCTAGGTGAGATGGTTAACAGTAAACATTCATTCATTCATTGAAACCTTTATTTAACCAGGATAAAAAAAAACTCCTGGGTGCGCTGCCGTATGGGTGGCAGCGAAGGTCAGGAGCTTCGACAGACCAGACCCGGGCGGCAGAGGCTGGCTCTGGGGACGTGGAATGTCACCTCTCTGTGGGGGAAGGAGCCAGAACTTGTGCGGGAGGTGGAGCGCTACCAATTAGATCTGGTGGGGCTTGCCTCTACTCCTGGATAGGGGTTGGACTCTGTCCTACTCTGGAGTTGCCCAGGGTGTGAGGCGCCGGGCGGGTGTGGGGATACTCACAAGCCCCCAGCTGAGCGCCACTGCGTTGGAGTTTACCCTGGTGGACAAGAGGTTCGCCTCCCTACGCCTGTGGGTGATGGGGGGGAAAACTCTGACTGTTGTTTGTGCATATGCATCAAACAAGAGTTCGGAGTATTCTGCCTTCTTGGAGACATTGAATGGAGTCCTGTATGTGGCTCCAGTAGGGGACTCCATAGTTCTGCTGGGGGATTTCAACGCACACCTGGGTGATGATGGAGATACTTGGAGAGGCGTGATTGGGAGGAACGGCCTCCCTGATCTAAACCAGAGTGGTTGTCTGTTGTTGGACTTCTGTGCTAGTCATGGATTGTCCATCACAAACACCATGTTCGAACATAGGGATGCTCATAAGTGTACGTGGTGCCAGAGTACCCTAGGCCAAAGGTCAATGATCTATTTTATAATCATTTCATCTGATCTGAGGCCATATGTTTTGGACACTCGGGTGAAGAGAGGGGCAGAGCTGTCAACTGATCACCATCTGGTGGTGAGTTGGGTCAGGGATGGGGGAAGACTCTGGACAGACCTGGTAAGCCCAAATGGGTAGTGCGGGTGAATTGGGAACGTCTGGAGGAGGCCCCTGTCCGACAGACTTTCAACTCACACCTCCGGCGGAGCTTTTTGGGCATCCCTGTGGAGGCTGGGGGCATTGAACCTGAGTGGACAATGTTCAAAGTTTCCATTGCTGAAGCTGCGGCGGCAAGCTGTGGTCTTAGGGTCTTAGGTGCCTCAAGGGTCGGTAACCCACGAACACCCTGGTGGACACCGGTGGTCAGGGAAGCCGTCCAACTGTGTTATCCCGGAGGACTCCGGAGGCAGTAACAAGATACCGACGGGCCCGAAGGGCTGCAGCCTCTGCCGTGACAGAGGCAAAGCAGCGGGTGTGGGAGAAGTTCGGAGAAGACATGGAGAAGGACTTTTGGTCGGCACCAAGGTGCTACTGGAAAACCGTTCGCCACCTCAGGAGGGGGAAGCAAGGAATCATCCAAGCTGTATACAGTAAGGATGGGACATTGGGGCAGTGGAAGGAGCACTTTGAGGAACTCCTAAATCCAGCTGACACGCCCTCTGTGGTAGAGGCAGAGCTGGAGGATGATGGGGGATTGTCGTCAATTTCCCTGGTGGAAGTTGCTGAGGTAGTCAAACAACTCCACAAAGCCCCAGGGATTGATGAGATCCGTCCAGAAATGCTGAAATCTCTGGGTGTGGAGGGGATGTCTTGGTTGACACGCCTCTTTAACATTGCGTGGAAGTCTGGAACGGTGCCTAAAGAGTGGCAGACCGGGGTGGTGGTTCCCCTCTTCAAAAAGGGGGACCAGAGGGTGTGTGCCAATTACAGGGGTATCACACTTCTCAGCCTCCCTGGTAAAGTCTACTCCAAGGTGCTGGAAAGGAGGGTTCGGCCGATAGTTGAACCTCAGATTGAAGAGGAACAATGCGGATTCCGTCCTGGCCGTGGAACAACAGATCAGATCTTCACTCTCGCAAGGATCTTGGAGGGGGCATGGAAGTATGCCCAACCAGTCTACATGTGTTTTGTGGATTTGGAGAAGGCGTATGACCGGGTCCCCCGGGAGAAACTGTGGGAGGTGCTGCGGGAGTATGGGGTGAGGGGGTCCTTTCTCAGGGCCATCCAATCTCTGTATGACCAAAACGAGAGTTGTGTCCGGGTTCTCGGTAGTCAGTCGGACTTGTTCCAGGTGAGGGTTGGCCTCCGCCAGGGCTGCGTTTGTCACCAATCCTGTTCATAATATTTATGGACAGGATATCAAGGCGTAGTTGGGGCGGGGAGGGGTTGCAGTTCGGTGGGCTCGGGATCTCATCGCTGCTTTTTGGAGATGATGTGGTCCTGATGGCGTCATCGGTCTGTGACCTTCAGCACTCACTGGATTGGTTCGCAGCCGAGTGTGAAGTAGCTGGGATGAGCAGCACCTCTAAATCTGAGGCCATGGTTCTCAGCAGGAAACCGATGGAGTGCTTTCTTCAGGTAGGGAGTGAGTCCTTACCCCAAATGAAGGAGTTTAAGTACCTTGGGGTCTTGTTCGCGAGTGAGGGGACCCTGGAGCGTGAGATTGGTTGGAGAATCGGAGCAGCTGGTGTGGTATTACATTCCGTTTATCGCGCCATTGTGACAAAAAGGCAGCTGAGCCAAAAGGCAAAGCTCTCGATCTACCGGGCAATTTTCGTTCCTACCCTCACCTATGGTCATGAAGGCTGGGTTGTGACCGAAAGAACGAGATCAAGGGTACAAGCGGCCAAAATGGGTTTCCTCAGGAGGGTGGCTGGCATCTCCCTTAGAGATAGGGTGAGAAGCTCAGTCATTCGAGAGGGGCTCGGAGTAGAGCCGCTGCTCCTTTGCGTCAAAAGGAGCCAGTTGAGGTGGTTGGGCATCTGGTGAGGATGCCTCCTGGGCACCTCCCTAGGGAGGTGTTCCAGGCACGTCCAGCTGGGAGGAAGCCTTTGGGAAGACCCAGAACTAGGTGGAGAGATTATATCTGCAACCTGGCCTGGGAACGCCTCAGGATCCCCCAGTCGGAGCTGATTGATGTGGCTAGGGAAAGGGAAGTTTGGGGTCCCCTACTGGAGCTGCTGCCCCCGCGACCCGATACAGGATAAGTGGATGAAGATGGATGGAAAAAAAACCTCCTTGAGATTAAAAATCTCTTTTACAAGAGTGTCCTGGCAAATGGCAGCAGCACAGTTTCTAATAGACAGAGACACTTACAGGTAAATACATAAACACACTTTCACTCATATTCAAACAACAATGTCATCATTAAAAACCTGGGTCCTAAATCAATTTAAAAACAGTGACATACAGACTGCCTTTCTGCAAGGTCCTTTAAAAAGCCTTTAAAAAAAGAAAATGAGACCAACTCCTTCAACTGGAGTTCATTTTGAAGATGGGGCTTCAAAATTAAAAGCCTTTTTGACTGGCATGGCCAGCTGAAGGCAGCATATCCATCTCCTAAGAAAACATTTATGTAATAGACAATAGATGTGTTTTGGTATAAGTGACTGCATATGTAACTTGGCTTTACAACTTTGTATTTGCCACTATGCACTGACAGATGAGACGTGTTTACTACAGATAGGATGCCCTAAATCTATTGGAAACAGCAAAGACCTGTGCAAAAAATGTCTGTTGTTAAACACCTCTTTCTGCGTTGTTACCAGAAACATAATTTATGGCTCAGCACAGGAAAAGGTGTATACTTTAAAAAAAAAAAAAAAAGTTAAGAGTTATTCCTTACTTTCCCCAAATGCCTTCCGGTGGAAACAGGGCTCCCACCATCCTTTGACAGAGAAGTGAGTGCTGATCAACACTGCACACCAATTCCACACCCTACCAGCACATTTCGCCTCACAACATGACCAAGGTACCAATGTGTGTACAACAGTGGTACAACTCTCTTGGCAAGGCTGGACATATCTGGACTAACACTGCAGTAAAGCTAAATAATGAAAAAGGATCTCTACAATTGAAGTTAACAAACCATAGTGAAGCAGAGACCTGCTCTGACCTATTTGACATTACTTTCTCCTCGTAACTGAAGAACTGAGAGAAACAATGTACACCCACAGCCTATACTCAGACTACTGATTGACAACAAGTAATATATCACTTTGAATATTGCTAATTTGCCAGTACCAGATGTTTTATTTCTCCATTAACAATGAAGCTATATCTCAAACTATTAATTCTGACAGATGGCCAGTCCTTGACATCTTTCCAATGAGTAGCGTCCTATACTGTATATGGATGTTCTACATATTGCCTATGACTCACCTTTTTGTGTGGTGACCTTTCAAAATAACTGTCTTCTTTTGGACAGCTGGAGGCAGAGATAGTAAGGTTAATTGTTTGAAGCATGTATATGCCACTAGACCTACTACAGTACAACATGTCCAACAGCTTGTGGCATAATTTTAAATATACAAAACATCAATTTGTGATGTTTTGTGTCACTGGATAGGTAATTTTTTTTTTTAATTTAATTTTAGATCCAAAGACATTACTTTGAGAGAAAATTAGGGTATACTTGGTCATGGTACACAGCTCCAGAATACAAAATTAATTTTATTAAATTTTTTATTATGCTTTTAAGTCATACAGTACAGGCCAAAAGTTTGGTTACACCTTCTCATTCAATGAGTATCCTTTATTTTCATGACTATTTACATTGTAGATTCTCACTGAAGGCATCAAAACTATGAATGAACACATATGGAATTATGTACTTAACAAAAAAATGTGAAATAACTTATCTTATAACTATCTTATAGTTTAGATTCCTCAAAGTAGCCACCCTTTGCTTTTTTGATAGCGCTGCAAACCCTTGGTGTTCTCTCAATGAACTTCATGAGGTAGTCACCTGAAATGGTTTTCACTTCACAGGTGTGCCTTGTCAGGGTTAATTAGTGGAATTTCTTGCCTTATTAATGGAGTTTGGACCATCAGTTGTGTTGTGCAGAAGTCAGGTTGATACACAGCCGACAGCCCTATTGGAGAACTGTTAGAATTCATATTATGGCAAGAACCAATCAGCTAAGTAAAGAGAAACGAGTGGCCATCATTACTTTAAGAAACGAAGATCAGTTGGTCCTGAAAAATTGCAAAACTTTGAATGTGTCCCCAAGGTCAGTCACAAAAACCATCAAGCGCTACAATGAAATTGGCTCACATGAGGACCGTCCCAGGAAAGGAAGACCAAGAGTCACCTCTGCTGCTGAGGATAAGTTCATCTGAGTCACCAGCCTCAGAAATCGCAAAGTTAACAGCAGCTCAGATTAGAGACCAGATGAATACCACACAGAGTTCTAGCAGCAGAAACATCTCTAGAACAACTGTTAAGAGGAGACTGCGTGAATCAGGCCTTCATGGTCAAAAAGCAGCTAGGAACCACTGCTATAGAGAAGCAACAAGCAGAAGAGATTTGTTTGGGCCAAGAAACACAAGGAATGGACATTAGACCAGTGGAAATCTGTGCTTTGGTCTGATGAGTCCAAGTTTGAGATCTTTGGTTTCAACCACCGTGTCTTTGTGCGACACAGAAAAGGTGACAGGATGGATTCGACATGTCTGGTTCTTACCGTGAAGCATGGAGGAGGAGGTGTGATGGTGTGAGGGTGCTTTGCTGGTGACAATGTTGGGGATTTATTCTCAATAGAAGGTATACTGAACCAGCATTGCTACCACAGCATCCTGCAGCGACATGCCATCACATCCGGTTTGTGTTTAGTTGGACCATCATTTATTTTTCAACAGGACAATGACCCCAAACACACCTCCAGGCTGTGTAAGGGCTATTTGACCAAAAAAGAGAGTGATGGAGTGCTGCGCCTCCACAGTCACCGGACCTGAACCCAATCAAGATGGTTTGGGGGAGCTGGACCGCAGAGTGAAGGCAAAAGAGCCAACAAGTGCTGAGCATCTCTGGGAACTCCTTCAAGACTGTTGGGAAACCATTTAAGGTGACTACCTCTTGAAGCTCATCAAGAGAATGCCAAGAGTGTGCAAAGCAGTAATCAGAGCAAAGGGTGGCTACTTTGAAGAAACTAAAATATAAGACATGTTTTCAGCTATTTCATAGTTTTTTGTTAAGTACATAATTCCATATGTGTTCATTCATAGTTTTGATGCCTTCAGTGATAATCTACAATGTATGTCATGAAAATAAAGGAAACGCATTGAATGAGAAGGTGTAACCAAACTTTTGGCCTCTATTGTATATCTCTCTCTGTTGTTCATCAGGAGTGAAAGAGCAAATTATAGTGCATGTTTGTGTTTGTATGTTTCATTGTGATGTTGGCTGGTAATTAGCAGAGGTGGAAAAAGTACTAAAATACTGTACTCAAGTAAAGTACAAATACTTTGATGAAATTTTAATCAAGTACAAGTAAAAAAACCTATCTGAAAAAATTACTCAAATAAAAGTAATAAGTAAGTAATAAGGTAGGTCATTTAAAATGTACTTCAAGTAAAAGTTACATTTAAAAAAACTGTAAAAGGGGGCGGGGGTATCTCCCTTGTAGTGAATATAGGACAAGGGGTCATAAATCCAAAACTATTTTGTTTTTATAAAGATCTATACAAATGTATAAACATCTATACAAATGCATACACATTTAATAACAACATAACACATGCCATTTCATGCTAAAATCCTCTCCAAATAAACCTGAGCTCTCCCTTTACCATTCACACTGCTAATACATTTGACTACTGTTCACAGCTCAGACTAGCAGCTAGCTTCTACACACCTAAGTAGCCTTATGAACTAATTAGATGTATTAATTTAGCCAATGTCCTACATTTGTTGTCCTACAGGTTGCTAGTGCTAGACAAAAATTAGCAATGCCAAAAAACATGTTTTAATTAATGCTTTTTTTTTTTAACATGTATTAGTGTGAGCAAACTCCTAAAAAACATGGAACTTAGTTACAGTAACAAGACTAGCGTGAGTTCATCTGCCCCAGCAGCCATTGGTAATCCTCATTGTATTGTTCCCAGTCAGGTAGGCTATTGCATGTTTTAACACACACATATCTCGGCTCAGCTGTGTGTGTGTGGAGCGCGAGCATCGCTGTACAGAATCCTGGCAGGTGAACAGAGATGCAATGTAATGCTACCTGCTGTAAATGCTTGAAATGCTAAATACCAGAATGCATTTGATGATGGCTGCTGTAGCGGGCTCAATTTTTTTCCATCCTTTCGGTTTTTGTTAGTCAGTAACGGATGGAATTTGTATTGTAGCAAAATACAGTACTTCACTAAAAACGTAATCAAGTACATTTAAAATACCAATTTTAAAAACTACTTAAAAAAATACAAAATACACAACAAAACTACTCAATACAGTAACGTGAGTAAATGTATTTTGTTGCTTTGCACCTCTGGTAATTAGTTGTCTAGCTAACATATGGTAGCCTGATGTGGTCATACTCACATTCTAGTCAGAATATGAGTCTGATACTGCTCCACTGGGCTGTGGTTATGGGGCATGTTTCAACCGAAAAGGCCTCTGCACTCAATTGGAAAGACCTACAACCAATCAGAGCAACGGAACTCAACTCAACTGTCAAAAGAACTCAACACCAACAAGATCAAGACAGTATATCGTCTCCATAGCAACCACTCTTTGCACAATGCACTTCTGTCCTAAGTTCTGACTTTTAGACATTTTTGAAGCTGGATACATAATTTATTCCGTGTAAGTATGAATATAGATAACATTAGTGATAGTGAGATGCTTGCTACAGTTGCATTTCTAGTGTTGAATAGGCGAAAACTAGTTTTTTTTCTTTGATTCACGGCTTTGTTCTAACGCCTCTCTTCAGTCTCTCTCTATCTCTCTCCACCATAAAGTTACCGTGCTTTCGGGCGGTGGTTGAGGCTCCATCTAACACTGGCTTATTGCTCATTTAATTTATATAGTTTATAGCTGACTTCTCTATTGGCAGTTAAAACGAGCCTCTGAGACTTGAACAGCTGAGTCGAAACAACACCATCAGCTGGTTTGAGTCGAGCTGTGACAGGCCGGTTGAGGATTTTAAAATGAATGCGTTGTCGATATCTTCTATAAAAGACGCAATGGTGGAATCTACACATCTCAATTCTCCAGCGGCAGCCATCTTTATTGTTAACAAATTCAACCCAAGCGCTCTTTGGTGATGTAGTTGATTATGTTACTGTTGATCATCTGTCCATCGTCGTATAAAACCCTTCCTGACAATTTGATTGGTCCAAACAGCTCTTGTTCCAGCACAGTTGCGCCACAATGGATCAAGTCCAGACCAAACTTCCCGACCTCAAATGTTGTGGGCAGGGCTAACTTCGACCGGCATCCGGGCTAAACAGATGGTGGACAGGGCATGTAAAACAACCAGCACTCTCCTCCAGAAGAAAGCTGTCACATTATGAACTATGACTCAATATGCGCAAAGGTAGTTGCTTTTAGGGTCAGCATCACATCAAGATGAACGACGGCTTTGAATGTGTGTGGCATAAATTTAGGCGCTCCCCTCCATAGCCAGCTCTGTGAGTGTCTTGGTCAAAGGTAACGTTGGCATAACAAATTAAGCTAACATAATTACCTAACATTAAGGAGTCAAGTAAAGGACTCATGGGCTTTCAATTATGGTTCATTTTAGGGCTAAGAGGAAAAATGGGCTTGAGCTCCCTTTAACGCGATTTATGATTTCCCAATGTTTGGCTTTTAACACACCAATGAACACAATGTTAAACAAACAGGAAAGAATAAAGGCATCTTTATGTTATAAAGCCTCAGTCAACTTTGCTGAGGCCAACACATCTGATTTGGCTGCAGGCTCTCACCTAAGTCACTCGTCATTTTGTAAACAATCTCACGGAGCATGTGGTGGTTAGCCTGTTGCCTGGGTTACAGTCTGCTGCAGAAGTTCAGGCCCACCAGGCTCATTAGTGATGCCATGGTTGGCCAGGAACTTTCGGAGTACCCACTTCCCTCAAGGACAGCCAGAAGGTACACTGGAGTAGTTCCAGAGCTAGATCAAACCCTCACACATCAACAAGGAGACACCCTCCTCTTCTTTAGACAGCCAACATCCACCAGCAAGGAAGCTCCTCTCAAAAATTGTCCTCCGTTGACCTTCTACACTTTAGAGAACGTCACTCATTCATCATTCATTCATTCTCACTCGCCTAATTATCGCTTCTCTACCAGCATGTAATCTCCTGTGGTTCACCTCCTATGTCCCTTTGTTTAAGCTGGCAACCATGAAATCTAAGAACACCTTTTTCTCCTAATGGCTGGAAAAGCACTCTACTTACGTTCAAAGTTCAAAACTTGGGAGTGGTGGTCTTGGACACTAAATGAGTTAAGTCACATCCTCCACTGCAGCCTAAGAGCACATTCTCTCAACCCTGCCCATCCACTCCCACTCACAGCTACATCCTCCCTTTCTCTGGTAATAAATGATTCGGCTTGAATCCCAAGATGTATGTATGGCTTGTGGTGGGAGGGCATACCATTTAGGCCATATTTCATTTATTTCAGCCTGCCAGACAATAAATTGGATTTGTGACCTTAGTCTACTACTTCATTGTATGGAGCAAGCTTGCATATTTCAAGGTAGATTTTTGGAATTATAACACTGTACTGTTGCATTAAAGGGTGAAATGACAATGTGATGATAAGTTGTATTGCTTTGAAGATAAATATGCATGCACATACAGTATATGTACTATAAACACCAGTGAGGTGTTGGATATTACACAAGTCAAAAGTGACATGTATAATGAGTAGCCATGAAAGATAATTGTTAACCAACTTAAAACGATTGCTTCAATTATTAACATACACATTATTTTTTTCAACTCAATTTCAAAGATTAATAATAATCAAACTTAACTTGATTGTAGAAAAAATATAATTAAGACTTATATCTCTATATATATCTATATATATATCTATATATATATAGATATATATATGGAGCTTGATATTCTGTCATGAACCCATTCCCGAAAGCTTTTTCCCCCCCTCTGTCTTTTTTGTGATACGTTCCTGAACGTACTGTTCCGGTTGCCTGGCAACGAGTACAAAGCAGGAATTACAGTCTCACCTGAACCTGCTCTCACCTGTTCCTTATCAGCACACCTGGTTCTGATCATCACAAGACTTTTTAAGCTGTGACCTGACATCCAGCCCCTGCCAGATCGTTAGATAATTTACATATAGTGCCTTTCATGGCAAACATATTTAAATAACTTGGGAGACAATTTATTACTTCAAATATATTTGCAATTACACTATGTAATGTGTTAATATTAAGTAAACATCTGATATTAATAGACATGGCCCTGAAAACTCAACTGTGTTGGGTTACTGTCTGTGCCAGCCCACTCCCAGACTCTCCCCCTCTTTTCTCATTGCAGCACAGAGGCAGACAAGGTCCTCCATCACCCTGACTTAGGTAGAATGGCTGGATCTATGGGTTGTAACAGGGTTGGGGGGGTGTAATAGTTGAGAGCATGGCCAGACACATCTCCCTTTAGATCAATCACATTTCCCCTTTCTGTCCTTGAACCTCCCTTTTCTTCTGTTGCCTTCTTTCTCCTCTGTCCTACTTAAAGAGAAGAGATATGTGATAGGAAAGTTTAACAGTATAAGAAAGCACCTGCAACACTGAGCTTTTGCTGCTTATTTTTTCTGCTTAAATCTGTTGCTGCATTAATTTTACCTGACTTCTCGTGGTTGGTTTTAGTCAGCTATTGACAAAGTAGGTTTATTTGTCTCTGCGCATACATGTGTGCATGTGCTCAAAAGCAAGCGTGTCTGCTGTCAAGGGTTGCATCAGCAGCTTTAAGTGATCAACACTTGGTCTGGCATTGCCACTCCAAAACCAAGGAGCCATAAAGCATGGCTGTCTGCCTCAAAGCACCGATCCATCCACAGGCACTCAAATCTACCTGAACCCTTTGATCTTTTACAGAGACACAATATGTGAATGGCAGGGCTTACAATGCTCACGTTAGTGTGGCAGTGGTGCAATATAATCTGGCACAAACAAGTGCAGTCATACCCTGACATTTTTTATGCTCTTTAGTATGTTAACATAAAAAGCATGATGTAGTGCGTACGTTCAGTGTAGCATCTAACAACTGACATTTCTGTTAGAGAAGAGGTTTTTATTCAGGGTCCAAATTTACTATCAATGACCAATATATATTCTTTTGTTTGAAGAGTAACTTCAGGATGACTTGAGTCCTTGTAACCAAAGTAAACAATGCGTCTTACATTTCAATAGAACAATATTGCCTATAAAGACAATTTTTGACAGCAATTGTTTTCAAGACTACACATATGTTTCTGCAGTGTCACAAACCAAAAGCATGTCTAGCATGTTAAATCTAACTTTACTTGATACCAAAATACACCAAATATAAGTTGGTTGATCTGAATAATGTCACAGCACCCAAAGTAAAGTTAAAATTTAAGACTACAACATTGATGCACACTCTTTCTAAAGAACAATAAGCAAAGTGATCTCAACTGTCTGCTTATCTATGCCTGATGATCAATCAATCACCCACACACATGACTTTATTCATACTTTAAGAGATGTTATTGCTGATTCTAACTGGTTTCATCGATTAGAAGCTGCTGCACCTAAGATTTGTATGTACTCCAGTCATTCAGTATTCGTGAAATGAATACAGTCAACACTGAATAACAGTGTTTTACCAGGGTCCTTTTTACTGCAATCACACTGCTGGAGTTATTATTTGCCTTACCAATTACAATTTTCTCATAGGGTGGGACAGAGTGGATTTTTTGGAACTAATAAGCCAAGGGCAACTGTATTTGCCATGATAGCAAATTAGAATAGGAATATTTCTGTCTGAAATTGTCTGCAGTATTACATTATTATTATTATTCGGAGTCCTTTGGAGGAAAGTTCCACTGTTAACTTTCATATACAATAGTTATTGTATTTGCCTAAATGCAAATTAAAGGGAAAAAAATCATATCAATGAATTGCCACACCAAATCGATCAACTATTAAAGCCACTTTAACAAGGTTACTGCATCCGTCACTCACTTGACTGCAAGGAATTCACTCTACCTTACTCCACACTTGTAGAAGAAATCAATAAAGAAAAAATACTAACAAAATGAGCTGCATTGTTATGATAACCACATGGTTCAGGTTATATGAGGGTTATCAAATCAATTTATATCATCCTTGCATCACTGCTCAGACAGACAGACATAGACAGACAGACAGACAGACAGAAACGCACACACTGACTTACCTACAGAAGGAACCGATGGGAGGTAATCAGTATGCACAGCAGAACATAGGGAGAAAGGAAGAGAAATGGAGGATTATATGTATTGCAAAATTGAGTTTAACAATACTATTATCTGGTAATAGGCCACTTGATGGACAAAACAACAAATTTTGTCATACTGACAAATAGTGGGATGATTCCAACTGCTCCCTGTTGTTACTGTTAATGCAGCCATACTGAGACTTAATATTAATCTCTGGACAAATCCTAAACCACCTTACAGTCAAAATGGTAATCAATATCCACTATGCAACATGAGCATACTGATTTATGTGTACTTGCACCATCTGATATCACAGGGGAATTAGACAAACACTAGAAATTTGGAATCATAAAGTGGGAATGAAATGAAATGAGTCAGATAAGAGCTTGAGAAAGCATAGGAGTATATGCTGAAGGACCAAGTTTCTATCTCTTGTATGCTCGGAGTACAATTCCCAAGACCCACTGATTGAGCATTGTAATCCAGGTCAGTGCCCTGAACTGGCAGCAACAGAGGCTACCCAAGCAGTGAGCCGGCCAGGTTGAAATTGATCCTAGTGGTCTCCCGAATCAAATAGTGTCCAAATCCTCTGTGCCATGCAGCATGCTGATACAATCGTCTGTTTGACCCCAGTGCAAAGAGAGACAGTAAAAGAAAAACAATAAGAAAGAAAGACTATAGAATGCTGCATTGCCATTGACGGGTTGCCTCAGCAACAAGAAATCAACATTTCTAGATTATTTTTTGAATAAATGACTTGATATTTTAGGACTGTCACATAACCTTTTGCTGACGACACATAATCATCATCATCATCATCTCTACTTCTTTAAAAGTTAATTCAGACTTAATTACATTCTTAACCCTAAGCATGAACCACAAAGCATCAGTGGATGTGTAGTTTCCCTCTCAGTAAACGTTAGTCCCAAACATTGAGCATTACAGACTATGTTCAAACAAAGTGAGACAGTCCATTAGCTGGAGAGATTACTAATAATGGCTTCCAACAATAACATCATAACTACTTAACCCAGGCAGTTTCAGAATCAACTGAAATAAACCCCTTAGAACTTTTGAATTGGCTTCACTGAAGACACAAAAAAGACATTTAATTTATATAAATGACATTTCAATTAATAACTTGTGAATGCTCTCTGTATTCTGTAATACAGCATTTTCAAAAGACCAAATTTTGCAGTCCAAAATAATACGGACTCCAGAGACATTGTCTACCAATTATCGGCCAGTAAATTGCTGGGCATGATGTTCGTGCTCCCATCTAGAATGACGCCAGAAACGACACATCTTTAATGAGAGCACTGATGTGCTTGGTGTGGGAGAACATTCTGGCAGCCTCCTCCTGGGGCCTTGGTGTTCTTTTACTTGGCTGAAGCCTTGTTTTCTACTTAAGTTTGTGAGAACATGGTTAGGTAGAAATGGATCTAACAGCTTTCACCTGCATTGTGATGTCCATCAATGTCATTTTATTTTGAGGCTGTACTGTAAAGATAATGCTTCTGCTGCTTAGTAGAATCGCAACACTCAGATCCACGAACCTGCGTCGCGGTGGGAGAAAGCAGGATCGCAACACCCCCCTTCCAACTCCCATCCAGATCCAGTGCTACCACATCTTTAAATTACTATTAGTCCTTTAGGTGCCTTATTCCTGTTTTGTCTGGTAAATTTAGCTAACTATATAACTAGCTAAATTACCATTAGATTAGTCGTCTCTCTATACAGTTAACGTTACTGATGAATCCGTGGGTTAGCCCAGAGTTGTTAACCGTGGTCAAAACAATCATACTAAAAATAACTGAGTGTGTTGAACGGTGTTGTAATCTTACGTTACCAACCATGAATTACATTAGCATTAGCTACTTGTCAACCAGCACCTTCAGAGTAGGTTAGGCACCAAAGCACTTTTCCTCCTCGTTCCCCCTACTGGTTGGGAGCGGGAATGTCCATCACTGTTACCATTACCATTATTGTTATGTTTCATTCCAACAAGTTAATGAACGACTGAAACTATTTTGGAAACATTATTTAAAGGTACAAAAGAATCTTTGGTGTTGGATCGATCTATATTGAAATCAATCAATATCAATAAATAAGGTCTCTGTATTACTGTGTTAAAGTGGGTTGTAAACAATGACAAAATTATGCCATGTGACAGAAAAAAAAAAAAGAATTGACGTTTGGATCAAATTCTGGGTAAAAAATTGTGATACTAACCAAATCCTGGGTTTGGGGTACACAAATACATGTTTACAGCCCTAAGAAGTCAGGCTGTATTTTTTTGAATTGCTATAACTGAATATGTATCACAGTACACATAGGATGGGCGCCTGGGTAGCTCACCTGGTATAGTGTGCGCCCGTATACAGAGGCGTCACCATTCCAACACAGGACGGGCAGAAATAACACACTCTTATCCACACATATGGCAAATTAGGAAATTAAAGACAGCACTAGATTCCTCAAACTCCTGAATTATTCTATTACCACAGCATTATAACTTACAGGCGCGTTGTTTAAAAACACAATGACATGCTAAAATCTAAAAAGCACATAGCGATGTATTATGATCTATCTATGTGAAGGCCTTTGTTCTGGCCCAAGAGAAGGTCACATCTAACAAGGCCATGTTTGCCATGGTGTCAAACAGAGTAATCCCATCAGTGTGCATCAGTCTTATTGTGTTTATCTGCAGGGGTTTCAGCTCTAGAGCACTCCACACTGATTGCTGTCCATGAGCAAATAATGGTGTCACAGCAAGTAAAACAGTGTAATATCACCTTTATGTTTGAAGGAAAAACAAATGAAGAAACCCCAAACTGTCAATAATGTCACAACTTTGTTTATCATATTTTGAAACTATTGACGCTTCTTTGTGTCTATCATAATAGCTTCCTTGTACTTTAATTTATGTTTCCCCTCAGGCAAAAAGATACCTTGAGGATGACAGTTGTGCTCTACGTGCTTACAATAGCCTAATACAAATGCATGTGATTTTGATTTTTTTTGTGTGATCAGGATGACTTTACTACTTATCTATTTCTGGTGTGTTAGTGCATTCAGTAAAAGTTAAGCTAACTTTGTGGTGTGTTGTTAAAGAATGCAACTACACTTTGATGACATGAAGTAGACATGCATTGGCTACACTGGATGTCAAATCATTCTTTGACTCAGAAAGAAATCTTATGCATTCATATTTTAGAGCAAGCAAATGACAGAGCACTCCCTGAAACAAAACTGCCCTCTAGAATGTTGTCTAAACAGTAAAACGCAAAGAAAAAAAGCATTCTTATTATTGTTTCTTGCCATGTCTTGCATTGTTAATTCAAATCCAAATGAGGCTTTTCAACTCTCCAAATTAAACTGCAGTATTTAATAAACAAACTCATCAGCATGCAACCAAAGTGTGTATATGTACCATCCTATTAATTAAATATTTAGTCCCCTCATCTATATGCCTGAGTGCCCTCATCTTAATTGCAATGAACACGAGCGTGAAGTCAGAGAGAGGAAAAGAAACGAGTGTGACAGTCATTTTGATTTTCTGAAATTTAACATGCAAAAGTGATCATTTTGAAAGTTTTTGCAAAGGCAACATTAAAGCCACATCAAGACGTTTATGTCTCTTTCTTTCTCATTAAAAGAGGAAAAAACAGAAGGCAGAGAAAGTAAAATAATCTGACAATTGGACAAAAAAAAAATCCAGACCTTGTACACTACACAATAATAATCATTGGGTGTGTTGTCAAAGGTTTACAGCATATAAACAGGACCAGCTGTGCCATCAGTATATGTATTACCAATTTGTCGTTAATACAGCCAAGACCTGTCTACTGTTAGGCATACATTATGATGCGCAATTGTATTTAATAGGTTAGCACAGGTGTCAAACTACATTTGGATATCATTATTGGGCCTCGTAGGCCTCGTAGTTAACGCTTTCCTGCAAAACAAATCAATAGTCACGCATATGTACATTAAGAAGGTGTCACTGAAATCTATTAAATCTGATTTAAGAAATTCAACTTAACATTCGGACAAGGAAATATGTAAAACACACAGCCATGCAGCTTCATGCTGAAGCCAATATTCATGTTAGGTACAGTATATAAAAACTTCCAGGACCCTGAGGATCAAAGGTGTCTGTTTAAAAATAATTCCATTTAAAACTGCTGGAAAACCAAATAAACAACCATAGGACTGAGTGCTCTGTCAAAAATCTGCATTATGCACCCACTTAGCTCAAGTGTGGATGTGAATAGATTTTCTGCCTATTTACTGACACACTTTACAACGTTATATGTGAGTAAGCCACCTCTGTATCACATTGGGTCTAACCAGTGTTGTTAGGTTGTACAGTACATGGCTGTCAGGGATGACTTAAAAACACAAACAACTCTCATTTTAAAAGAAGGCCAGTGGATAATAAGTGTCTCCATCACTGTGAAATTTGAAGTCAGGTGGGTAAGCCTATTCATCTTCGCTTTCGCTGATGAATCCCCAGATTTGTGGCAGCAACAGGCTTAACCATTATTCTTCCTTCATTCTCCAGTTAATATGATGTATTACTGAGGCAAGGGCCAGTAACTGAGCCCAGTGTGTTTCATTAAGAATGGAACGTGGAGTTTTACTTTGTTCTGTAAATTATGGTAAAGATGGAATTTCTGGAATGGAGGAATCGTTGAATCACAGTAGGTAGAGTAGGTAATGTAGGGAACATCATGGCCAATGCATAGATGCTATATTCACACAAAGAGCTCTGTATAGTCATAGCTGCATAGCTAGAGTGGATTATTACTAATAGGTTTTAATATGCAAGCTCTGATCATAAATTCAACTTGGATATCTTGTACACAAAAATGCTTTCTTTAACAGAGCAGTTTCAAACTGATTAGTCCAGACTTGTTCATTACAAATCTATATATTGTGTGTATTAACCAAGGAAGTTTTTTTAATAAGATCAAACAGCTGTGTTACAAATGCCAAATGTTTAGAATTTCAAACATCAGCAGGCCCTTCCTGTTCTTTTCAATGACTACCTTTAATGTATTACTTTGATATTTTTGCCTTGCTATCACGTTTTCATTTATATTTACCAGTTTTGCTGTTGACTTTAAATTATTTTTTTTTAATTCAAAGTTGTATTGGGCTTTGTAAAAGTTGAAAATAAGCTAAATTTAGGCAAATAAGCCAATTTCCTGAGGCCTGTTTTTGGATACCTCCTTCAGTATAGGTTTTGGACATTGTCTCTGTGTGCAACTCTCTCATTTGCCACTTATATTTTGTGTGACTCTCACAGAGGTTTTAGCACTGAGTCTGTTATGCATTACAAACCTCTGAAGAAGAGCTTTTCCCCGATGACAGGGAAAGTTGATATGAAATATTATGCATATGTACAATATGCTTGTGTTGTCTCTTGTCAACTTCTGTAAACATGTATTTGTTAATAAAATGTCATTCATGAGGTTTGTGGCAAATACTGTCATTTGGCAGTGAAGTATGAATACCTGTGATTCTAGCTGAATGCCAACCAATAGCCTGAAAGTAATATAATCCTATTATATGTCAGAATTATACTTCCCCATACAGACATGATTGGACAGTTTGTCCTGATATATGAAACAATGACTTCCTGGCCAAGAATAAACACGATTTGCGATAGTCTGTTGACTGAACAACTTCATGTTTCTGATTGATAAGTGAAAATAGCGTCATACACTGTAAAACTGTTGCATAGACAGATGCAGGTAAGATGATACAGTTTGAATGGAGTAGAGATTCTGAAGGTGATTAAACAAGTGAAAACAAAACAGCTTGATATCAAAGACGATGGAAAAAAACATACAAACTAAGAGGGCTAAATCCAGATTAACTTTCAAAGTACATTACCGAGTGGTATTTGACTTGGTTGAAAAACACATCTTGAAGATACTGTAACACTCTTTACTCAAGCTTGACTGTTGTATGATAAAAAAAATATTTTTTTTCCTCCAGTGTTGTGATGTTTTCAACCCGTAACCAAAAAACAAAAATCACACTCAGTTTGCAACTTCCCCAGTGACAGCTTTAGGATAAGGTCTAAAAATTTGTTTTAAAACAACATGTTTCATGAAGGAAACTTTGGACTTGGGGAGAAAACAATTTAACAATACTCAATATTCCATTGCAGTAAAATGTACTGAAATAACCACCAATGCAAAGCACACTGAAACAAAAAATATAAGCAGTATATATAGTAGCATATAGTATATAGCATTTTCAGGCTTTATTTTAGACAGGACAGCTGAATACATAAAAGGGGAAAGAGAGGGGGAATGACATGCAGCAAAGGGCCATAGGCCAGAGTCGAACCCGGGCCTGCTGCGTCGAGGAGCAAACCTCCATACATTTCCACTTCTTTCCATCACATTGCAGTGCTAAGATAATTGCTACACAGTTATGCAAATGACTAAGGATTTATGTACCTAAGCACCAAACTGAACGTGATCTAAACAATGTTTACCTCAAGGTCTCACAAGGGGGTACCAACTGTCTCACTTTAATGTGTGTTGTATTAGGTCACAGCAGTTTCCTGCGGCATTGCTATGACAACCAGCCACGCTTGCCTCACGCGTGACTATGTACTAATCGTGCGTTCATGGGCATCGGAAAAGGTTTTCCCAGTGATAACGTCCTCATTCATGTCACTTCATGTGGGAATGAGAGATGGGAAACTGGGGCTAGATTTTACTAACAGAGTTGGTGACGCGTTGACAACTGACGTACAGAAACACTGCCAACGATCGTTCTAATGTATTGAATGGTTCTAAACTTTTCCTAAATATAGAAAATTCACGCATGCATGTATTATATTTTGCCAACGTCCACAATGTCCTATCGATTTAGGTTGTAGTAGTCCACTGGTTTCAACAGAGTAACTTAAATTAGTTATAAAAGTTGTGTGCTATTGCCAGTAACAAGTAAAGCAATTCAAGTCAAGTAGGCCTATGTTTTGAGCTCTTGTACAAACTGTAGTGAGGAAAGTAATGCGTATTTGAACAGCTTTGGGGTGTTTTCACACACCTGATGCTCTAGGCTACGCCCAACAGCTGGTGGCAGTAATGCAACAAGTTGTTAGGCCAAACGGCCATATAACAGAAAAGAAGAACATGTATCCCAACCATGGAAAAACAACGTAATCACAAGGGCGGTCCCTTATATTCCCAGCAATATATTCTGCAATGGAAAATTGAGGACGGGGCACTGCGGCCGAGTTGAGTCGAGCCGAGCCAAGCCGAATAGAACTGGTACTAGCTGTGGGTAAGCGCCATTATTAAAGGTTAGTTAAGTAGGTATGCCCCATGCATGCACAACATGATAACTTTTTTATGTTTAAAGGTTTTAAAGTGCATCATCATCTTTGTAATACAGTACTCAGGAATAGTTAGAGCCATACAAGTTGGAGACCATATTTTGTGTATTTTGGCAAATATCTCTCTATGTCTTTATTCTCTCTCTATTTATATTTCCAAATCTGGGTCTTTTTTCTCTGTTGGATAACGTAAGCTAAGGCACTTAGATTTTCATGGACTACTTTATCCTGCAAGGCTTTCGGTATAGAGCCCTTTTCAGTAATTTTAATTGATATCCAGAAAATGCAGTACTTACATATTAACATGTTTATCTAAAATGACAACAATGAAGAATCTCCCAGGAAGGAGATATATAAAAGGGGATATTAAAGCTTTTATTCGGCAGCCTGATTCAAGTTTTTTTTTCTGCAGAATGTTCTGAAAACCATGTCAGGAAAAGAAGTAGGAGCAAGCCCAACCTTTAACATTCATCAATCACAGTATGTGAGCTTCCGACTCACCTTCTATACAATTTGATCCACTCCCTTTGTCAGTCCTATAACAAGGTGTAAAAAGCGCACAAATAAAGATTCTACTTTTACTATTTTTTTAAACTCATCTTAAAAGAGAATTTCACAATTAAAATGTCCTGAAGACGAGGAGCAATACAGTTTTGTAAGCTTTAAGTCCACCTTCTCTGTCACAGGTCCCTGAAGCATGCATGAATTTGGATTTTAATTGGTCTTAAACAAGGTTCCGGTTAGTGAGGGACCTTAACAGCTCTTTATAATTTTACACTAAGAGATGTGATACATATTTTTAATTACAAATCACTTCCAGAGGAAATCATGTGCTGCAGAAAATGCTCCCTTGAAAGCCTTGTAAATAAATAAAGGCAACTTCTCTAATTAAACAAGAAATGGCTCTCATGCAAAAGACATGATGCCTTTCTTTATCCCTGAGCCTTTTAGGGGAATGTGTCTCAAAGATAAAAGTCTTTTATAAAAATGTTTTTTGATAACTGTGAAAACACAGCCATGTATTAATAAATGCCCACTTAAAGTGCAACAAAAAGTCAGCATTACCCTTGGGTCGTTTGCAAAGCACTTGGCTTTTGAGTTTAATTATGGACTGGGTAAAAAGGTGGTCACAGCCAGAATCAGAAAAAAAAACGACATTCTCATTTAAAATACCCAGTATGTATTACAGTGTCTACTCAGACAATCCACCTACACTTCCTCTTTTGCATAACAGTTCATTAAAAAGAAAGAAAAGGTTAATTTTATGCATGCATTAAGTCTGCAAAGAATAACTGGCCGTTCTAGAACTCTGCTTCTGAGTCACTGCAATAAAAGACAGAGACACAGAAGTGTGTCCTCCTTTACAGTGTTAGGATATATGGGAATAGACAGATGGCTAATACATGAACCCAATTTTGACCCCGCAAAAAATGACCTTTTATGGTATTGATCAATGATATCGAGAGATGTTTTTAAAGCCATGATTACTTTCACATTGTGCATTAACATTACAAAGAAAAATAATCTAATACTATTTTCTACACTACTTCTCCTATTCTTTTTGGCAGCTTAAATAGTCTAATTGTATTCAGATGTAATGCAAGGGGAATACAGCATATTGAGTTGATGGAAAAACACAATGAGGTATCAGGTTTCAAGTTGAATGAAACACTTGTGTTTACCCCGAGTATTTATGAATCTACTTTATAAACATATAGAGATTAGAAGGGAAAGGAGAGAGAGTGGAGGAAAAGATCTGAGTTGCCGCAGAAACACACCCATGGCTAGCTAGCTTACAGCTAACATGAGAAAAGTTAGTACATTTGCTGTTTGGCACAAATCCTCACAGACTGCAGCAAACAGTCCAGGGAGGAAATCCACTCAGCTTTCTGTCTTAACAAACTTAAATTTAAATCTGATTGGAGTTTTTTTTTTTTTTTTGACATTACACTGTGAATGACTTAAAAAGCCTAAATGTTGACAAATGTCTAATTGTTGTTTACATCAACACATATCCCAACTTTCTTGTAAACATTCACATTTTCCACTAAATACATGACAGTATACTTTTACTGCATTTACATAACGTAAAGGTGTGTCCGTATTTCCCAATATTTTCTTTTTCCAACGTTTATTCACAGGTGGACCACCTTTGGTTAGAAATCAATTAAAGTCCTTTCTACCCCTTAAGAGAAAGCAAATGCAGTAGTAACTAAAAGGGCACTCGGAGAGCACAGAGCTCCGCCAAGAGCATGCCCTATCTCACAATGTCAATGCAGGCTCAGTCGGGAACTAATCTTTCCGATTATTCCGACACCACATGAATGCAACAGAAATGGCCTATCTAAGAATAATTTGTGTATCTGCTGGTTTTGATAACGTTAGCTAAATAATGTTGATTTGGGACCCACTCTCCCTTTATGTACCCTGAAATTCCCTATTTTTCTATGCTTTTTTTTTAATACACAACAAGAGCAGGGGATCCATATATTATATATATATATATATATATAATACAAAACACAGTGTGCTGTATTGTACAATGGCATCTGGTTCACTGCGCAGCTTGTGTGAAACTGTAAAAGCTCGTAACTGAAATTTATATTGTTCATCTTTTTATGTTATTGCAACTATTACAGACATCTGATAGAAGACAAATCTCTGGGCATCGTAGAGCTTGTGGTTGTGGTGTGAAGAAGAGTGTTCTCATTTTTGTTTCATGGCTTTGCTTTCGTGCTGACTCAAAGCATGCCAAATTTACAGTGGTGGTTTTTTTAAGAGCTGATTTAGGGGAGAAGGTTGTTGAGGTAGCTCTTGTGAATTAAGGTGCAGACCTCGACTCATAGCGGACATGGTCACTGAGTAGTACAGTATTCGCACCTTCAGTACTTTCACTCTGGGTGGTCACCAATGTCTGGATCTGCATTCATTCATCATGCATTTATTCACTCACTTTTTTTGCTTCAATAATTCAGTCTCATAATTTGTTTTCATATCCTTTGTGGATGTGGAGGCAAACATTTTGCATAAACCAGCTATTCTGGGTTACATACAATCTATTGAAGTTACAAGGACTGGATTGAATGGCTTGCATTTGGCATACTGAACCAATTTAGACTGAACTGACATTGCAAAGAAAGGGCTCTGGCTGAATGGCCAGCCTGCTCAGATGGGCCACAAGAGACTACGAGTCCATTCAGTTATTCAAATCCATTATATATGCAATGCAAATCAACAACACAAAGACCATTGTTTAATCTGTTTTGTTGTTTTTTTTGGTTTATATAATGCTAAGTTCAGCAGGAGAGTGACTGGCTGTCAGTGGGCAAAAAAGGTCAGCAATTCTAAATAACGGATGCAAAACACTGACAAAAAGTGATTTAATTAGAACCTACCTCAAAGCAATAAGCACCTTTGAATTTGTTATCACGGCATAATGTTTATTAATGTGTTTATTCCCCAGCTCAAACAGCACACCCTGCACGCTGATTATTATATCAAACAGAGACAGAGAGCTGGAACCCACTTCAGAGCTTATTCCTCTTCTAGAGCACAGACTAGTGGAGAGGTGTTAGTTATGCCCACAAAGGTAAATGCAGATATCGTAGATTAAAGCACACACAATGTAAATGCAACTACATCTACTAATCTACTATTTAACAGCATGGAAATAAAGGAAACCTAATAACACTAATACCAAATCATAGATAAATTGACCTAATATGTATTTTGTTAACACACATACATATTGTAGAAGATTAAGTCCTGCGGTATTAAAGGGATGTATCCATATTAATTCATTCTTTGGATGATTTGATGTTCAAGTCTGTTTTGAATGGTGCAGTGTTCCATCACACTTGCCCAGAGAGTGACGCTAAATCAGGCATTCTGCCAGTGTTAGCACTGAACCAGATGACTGACTCCAATCTAATGGTAGCATCGCTTTCAAAACAAACTCAATATACACCACCCCTCTGGGACCCCCTTGGTACAAAAAAGAAATAGCTTGCTAAAATCTACAGGGATACCATTCTAGGCCCCCCTTTTATCTATCTATAGTCTGAGGCTGTATATTTCTTTACTTTAGACTTGGCCCCAACAATGGAGATTGATATTCACTGAATATAATAGAGGCAGGATAAGCTTTCAAAATCCCTGTAAGGATTGTAATGGAGTGTCTAAACAATAAGTAACCAAATGGGATTCATGACAGTCTCACACAACTTTGACTCACCAATTCACAGCATTGACTCTGAAATTATCTTTCATGAGAAGAATATCTGATGACTCCCAGTATTTGGTGTACTGACTATAATTCATCTGTCTCAGGTGGTCCAAACTGCTTATCTTCTAATGCTTATGTAACAGAAAAGTAATTCAACAACACTTGCCTATTTGGCGCATCTTTTTAGACTCTGTAACCCAAACTCTGACCTAATCCAAACTTTGGATGAATAAAGTTTTATATCAGTTTTTGTATGCAAAATGTAACTATGTACAGCAATAGAACGTATTCATCAGGAAACAAGATCTGAGTTAATTAACATGCATATTTAGACTAAATGTAACTCTACTGCTATTAACATCACAATTCTTCCAGAGAATACCCTGATACCCTGTTTAAACTGCAACTTTTAAAAGCCATAAATGTGTTTGCTAATAAGCCTAATTCAAATGATTGTCCTGGATTTATAACACTAACAGATAGTAGTATAACATACTTGTAAGCAAGATGGTCTATTCATACTTTCCAGTCACATGATCACCATGGATACTGGGTGGGCAAGAAACGCAGAGAAAATGGCGACGAACAGTAGCCAGCCGGAGGAATTGCAGCCTTTCAGATTTCCAATACTATAATCAATCAACTATTTAGACCATATGTCACCAAATGTTAAAATTAACTTGGAGTTTGGAGATATTTACATCTATCTTACAGAGAATCCGTCACCATACATGGAACAAAAAATGAAAGCCTACAAAAGTACAGATAGCTATCTTTTTTTCAAGAGTGGTCGTTGCTGTATGGGAGGTGAAAAACAAGAATATCTTCATAATCAAAGCAAAAGTGAGTGTTACTAGCTAGCTACCTGCTAACATTTGCTGATCTGTTCTCACAACAAAAGAAACATTTTCCAAATGCTGAATAGCACTGCACTGAGTAAAGTGTAATGCATTGTAATGAGATATGTGTTAACATTTCTTGCAATGAAGTGGTGCAATCATTGTTTCAATACATTTTCGCCTTCCAACAAAACATCATTAATGTTTACCTGGTGGTGCCAAGATGATTGATGGAGCACATGTTCAAGTTTTGTCCCTCTTTATTTTGTATTTAGTTTGAAGCTGAATAAAGAATATCAAAAGAAAACCCTTTGCATCTCCTAGGATTGCCAGAAGATGATGAGCTCAGCTGTGAGGCTGAACCCTCAAGCTCTCTTGAAAAAATGGGGGTTGGACTCTTGAAGATATGGGGCTTTTAAATTCAGAGGCTACTACATTTCTTGATTTACCCTAAACAATTCTTCAAAAACTTAACTTCTCAAGAAAATAACCCAAAGGCTGCATGCTGCATGAATCCAACAGCATTTGGGTCAAATTAGTCAAGTCCCCCGTGTGTAGAAATATTATGTGATTACAGCATCTTTCGAATTATTCTGAAGGCAGAAGTTTCTGTAGAAAATGAGACAATCCAGAAGAATATTGGTGCAGTGTACGAGTTGCCTCCAGCCCGTGGAATCAACATGTTTGAGAGAAGAATTGTAGAAGCTGTGTAATCTACTTGGCATACATTTTTTTGTTTAATGCTTCGAGTGTCTGGTCATAATGACAGTTCACAAACATCACACAGTCACTGTGCATGCTTCTGAAAAAATAAGCAATCAGGAATGTCAACAAAAATAGTTACCACCCACTAGCTCTGTTTTCTGTTTATCTTTTTACTCATGCATGACACAATAACATTTTTCTAAATAAGAAATAAATGGATAAATTAATAATAGACTGGCACACTGCCTCTATAGACAAAGAGATAGATGGATGGATGAACAGGTGAATAATTGAACAAGACCCTTACCTGTTAAGGAGATTAGAGTTCACGTCAAACAGCACATGGGGGAAAGAGGAAATAAAACAAAATAATTAGAAATCTTGCAAATTACGTCAATGTCCTCAGCTCTGCCAGTAACAAACATCCCAAATGTAAGATATTATTAAGATATCACAAGTGGACAGTGTGGGGAATGTCCTGTTTACCTTTGGTAAGTGATTTTTTTGTTTAATTACCACCTAACCTCAACAGTCTACCTTAACTGAAGTTAACAGATATTACAATCTGATATCCAAGATCGTTATCTGTGCAGATTAAAGCATTTCTGCTTAAAAGGATATGCATGGAATATACTGTATGGAGCCTGATACCATTAACTGCATGCATTAATCAAGGAATCCCTATTTTTAGGAAGATCACATAAATGAAAATGTTCTTCCTTATCACACACAAGAGGACTTTACTTCTCACTAGCAAGAAGACCTAAAGTATGAGTGACTTTCTTGACTGTTTTACCTTACGAAATTCTAATGATGTTTTGACAAATTTGGCAACGTGGCAAATGTATATATTTAGTTATGTTATTACCTGTACACTATGAAATAATTGTGTCGCTTTATTCACAGTCTTGTAATCCTTCTCCTAGATTACGGTATATCTCCTCTATGGTACATTACTGTGCTTAACAGCATACAAAGCAATGGCACAATGTGAAATTAAATGGCACAAAATTATTAAGACTTAGCATTAACATTCCTTTAAAGATCAAAGCCTGATATGGCCATAAATGCAATAACAAGAGGTCTTCAACGGCATTATATCATGACTCACATTTTACTGACAATAAATGAGAATACATATAAAGGTAAAGCACTGCTGAGCAGAGTACAGCATCCTACAGTGTTACTGCAACTTCAGTCAGTTGAAATAATTATATGACATGTTGTAGAGGATGAAAAGGGAAGAGGGGTCATTACCATCAGCAAAGAAAAACATTGTCTGCCTTTGTTCCATGTGTCTCAGCCTCTCTAGCTTAAAGTCTGGGTATGAATCAATGGACACATCTGTTTCCTTTATTTCAGTGTTATCCATGATTGCTGTTGACAGATCTTCACATCTTTACGTGAAGTGAACAGGAGGGAATAAAATGCCCTCCACTGTTTACAAAATACAAGGGTATCACTTGGTGGTTGCAGACAACTCCCTCCACTGAAATCCCAAAAACTTGCATTTCTCACAGCTCTCATTACAAAATACAGTGAATTATAACTTTACTAACTTTACTAACTATAACGCTGGGAGCCTATCTTCTTCTATGATTGCAATTATATAGTAAAAAGGCCAAAATGCACATACATTGTTAGAGCAGAGGGTAATAATTATGATTAACATGTTTAATGGCTGACGAGAGACAGGTGGGGCAGCAGCTGTGTTCTCTACCGTATCAAGACTATCTCTCCACCGTGGGATACGGGGGATGAGATAGTCTCTTTAATCAGAGAACAAAGGTTATAACGTAACCAAGCAGTCTTAGCCTATTAGAAGTACATTGCTTAGTTATATAACTAGATTTATTCATTTTAATAAAACTGTCCAAACTATCAATCAAACAATGCATTACTCTATACATTGTTAGATTTTTTAGACTCATTTGAAAATGGCAAAGTGGAAAACTTCTTCAGCAGCAGATTGAGAAATATGGACAAGCTCTCTTTGACAATATCACTGTTTTGGATGGTCTAATAAAGAAAACTGATTTTAGAAGCAATGACCTAACCTGGAAAAAAATGACAGTGTAATCAAAATGCCAAAAGACATGGGGTGGGAATCACCAGACGCCTCCCGATTCAATATCATCATGATACTTATGCCACGATACAATATTATTGCGATTTTAAACATATTGCAACATTCTGCAATATATTGCAATTTATAAACTTTTCCAACTTCAAATTTTCCCCAATTTCAAATAATGTCTCCAAAAGGAAACTTTGTCAACATCTGTTTTATCTAAAAAGATACATTTCTCTGTTTGTTCATCTCACTTGTAATTGCAAAATGGGATTGTCAAGCAGACAAACTGATACAACACATACTGTGTATAATAAAAGTTCAATACTTGGCGTCTGTGTATTGATACAGTATTGCCACTGAAAACATTGTGATACTATGCTGTTTCAATTTTTCATCCTACTAACGTTCCAAAACCTAACAATAATCAGTTAGCTCAGTTTTGCTTACATGACAAAGAAAATAATCAAATTATCATTTTTGATAGAACCTGCAAAAAGGTGCTTGGAAAGTAAACTGATTAAATAAACTATAAAAATTAAATAAACTATATAAATAATTTGAAATCAATTGTTTGTCAATTTAATAATTCATTATGGACTAATTGTCAGCCTGAAGCAGACACATCTGTTTGGGCCTATGGAAAGCATATAATATAGAAGGAACACTTATAATTTCTTTCTTGTTTAAGGCAAGGCAAGGCAAGGCAGCTTTATTTGTACAGCACATTTCAGCAACAGGGCAATTCAAAGTGCTTTACACAAAATCACTTAAAAAACAGTTAAAAGAAAATAAAACCGATAAAACACAGAAGAAACAGTTCAAAATAAAAACAGATAAAACACAAGAATAAAAGTTACAGTGCAGTATAAGAGATTAAACAGTAAAGAAATGAACATCATTTAAAGAAAGGCAACATCAAAAAGAAAAGTCTTCAGCATTGATTTAAAAGAACTGAGAGTAGTTTAAGAGGCAAAATGATATGTATGTATTACTTTTCAGAAACATATAACTACAAAAGATAGAAATATATCCAGCCAGCAATAAAGAGAAACTCAAAATAAAAAGCTGTAATTTCTTAGCAGTCACACACATCACAGACCTGATTTATCACATCAGCATATTTGAGTAAGCTTTAGTGTCCCACTATAACATCTTAATTTGAATGCCCAATAGGGCTAATAGGCGTATATATAAGTATCAATTTCCCTACTACATATAATTCTTTAAAATCATACACATCAATTCAATAAGTGCTTTAATGTATGCTTTACTCCTACTACTGTACATGACCTCAGCTCTTTTGATCTTATGGGGGGAAATAATAGACAGTTTATGGGACCACACAGGACTTAACAAGAAATTATCGACATCCCGCCCAGGCACAGCTCATATTGTCTCCACTGATTCAATTTAAAATGCTATTTTTACCTTATAACACGGGCTATCAGTATTTTTACTGCAAACTTTTTGCAGTATTAAGCAGCCCATGCATCAATTAACATAATAATTGGACAAAAAAGAGAAAAGATGTCAGACACTATTCAGAACCTAGTGACGTTTTAGGCCAGGCCTATGCAGCTCCAAATGAGGGCGGCTCATTTGTAACAGAGCCAGATCATCTTTGTTATGATCCAGTTATCCTCGCCCTTCTTCAGTGAGCACAACTGAGATGGCCCTGTTCTGTTTATCAGCTATATTGAAACTGCATTGCATTTGCTCTGCGTAGTCACTTTCTTTCTCACTCTCATGTCAGTGTTCCATTTCGAAAACGGCAAAGTACATGCCAATCAAACGGAATATGGCTCTGAATCTGGGTGGGATGGGATACTGTCTGCCACTCCTTTTTCTATATTCACATTTTCCTGTCCAACCTCCATCACTTCAGGCTTGCCTTGAAGGTCAATATGGATAATCAATAAGTCTCATATTAGAGCTACTTCTTTCTTGCTAGCTTTTAATGAAGTTTTGTTTTGAGTTTTATTTATTTATGACTTTTTTTTACAACAAACAGTGTGCAGGTTCTCCCAGTCTGTTATGCTTCAAGCATGAGACATCGGTTATCATGGTTATGTTTCTGGTGTTGCCCATACATTTAGAACTGGATTTTCAAGTCTTTAATTATTTGAAAAATGGCTTCTCACTCAAAACATCTTTTATGTATGCTCATGTCTGAATCAATGTTTGATATACTGTACAATATGGTGGAATTATTCTTTCAGCACACCCTTGGAGAAGACAGTATCTTTGAAATTATTCTGGAGAATATTCTAGACAGTATTTGTCATTTTTTTAGATTGTTGCAATAATAATAAACAATTGCATAAAGCAAGCATTTTTGTATGCTCCAATGTTGATAAGAAACTTAAAAAATATCCATTTTAAAGTACATTTAGAACAGATGTGTAATTAATAATTGCAAATTAACTATGGACAATCATGATTTCTTTTTTTTAATCGATCGACAGCCCAAATATATATATATATATATATATATTGCTTGCAAATACCATTAGCTGATGATGATAGGTCAAGTTGATGCATTTTTTAAAGAAACCAGCAACTTGAACAACATTTTTCACTATAATTGACTACTTTGATATTCATTACATGTTTAACTGTTTAGTGGTTCAAAGTGGAAGAATGACATAATTCTCCCATCTCCTTTAAGATCTATTAAATAATGCACATCATAATTTTGATTTATTGTTTTAGCTGTATCCATATTTCATGATAAATCACTTTTTGAAGGTGTCTCTGGAGAGCTCTTGGTTAGGATGTCAGATGCTGTATGGACAGGAACTGTAATAGAAAGGATGCGATTGATGGATGCAGGCCCTGTAGACAAACAAACCTTGGGGACTTTCATGGCACTGCCTCGTGACTGTATGTATTGTTTTAGAACAATACCTATGTGTGATGTTAAGAGAAAAACAAGCAGCTAGATGTTTGTCCAAGGGGATGTCGATTGGTCAGAGGTGAGAAGGGGGCAAGCAGAGCACTATTATTTACTCTTGGCTGTTTACCCGTGACAGAGTGATTCAAGTGGAGGGGTTAATAACTTGGTGTGACCTCTGATCAACACTGGCAGACCGCTCTCAGTCCCTCTGATTTCACCGGTCTACACTTAACTGTCCCTTAAAACAGTGATTAGATCATGACTTAGAAATTCAAGTGTTTTTTTCATAAACATCTTTTGAATTGATATCTAACATCATGTCTGTGTTATTATTATATAATTGTCTATGAAAAATTGAAAGATATAATTCATTCATTCATTTTTATGATCAATCTGTTTCAGTCCTTGAAGATGGAAACAGCTGACGGATAATTTGAGGCACTATAAACATCCATTACAGACATCAAATAATATTTAATTGAAAGACATAGCAGTGGCTCTGACACTACAAATAGTCATTTCTAGGTTGAATAATAGAGACTGGAATACAATACTGGTGTGTTATTGGACTTGCAAATTACATTTAGAAACAAGAGGTTCAAGTACCGTCGTCCAATGTCTGTTTGCTGCTGCTGCCATGAAATACAGTGTCAGAGGAGTTAAGCCCTAAAGGATTCTTAAGAAATTCTTTCTGTGATCCCAAAACGACTGCTTCAAACAACGTGACAGGAAAGTATATGAGAATGTGACTAGAAAACAGAATAGAGGCATGTCTATTACCAGAGGTGTCATTCAGCTGACAACTTTGGAAGTCGTCAAGCAGGTGAATCCACTTGTTAATACAGATTTTATTTGAGGCTGTAGGATACAGTGTGATTGTCATTCTTTTTTGGTAATCCTTTTTTTTTTTTAACAAAAAACAATTCTGTTTTTCCTATGCATGCCAATGCTCCATTTTTAAAAAAGGAACAAACTCACTTACTTCTTTTAAGCGCACTAATCTACACCATGAGTTTCTGACCACACTCCACTTATCCAATTATGTACGCACTTTCATGAAATCTCAAGTATAGATTTAGGCATACACAATTTAATAAATATACCATATTTTTCATTGTATTGGAAATTACTTGCATCTAATTTGAAACCGTCTTTAATCGTTAACAGTCTTTGATTATTTAATAATTTAATCGTAATCTAAACTCTAACAAGGATCCTGCAGCAGAAAACACACAGCCTGTCTTATACCTGATGCTTTCACTGTCTCCATTATCTCAACAAGTAGACAGCAGAGTGGCACAGCTGGTGAATGTTAATGTAGATCTGATGGCACAGTGCAATTTTGTTTTGACATGCATTTGAACTTGCAAGTGTCTACTTTACAGTAGTACTGGACATTGGCTCAAAAGCAGTTGCACAACTCCAGAAGAAAAATAATTACTTTAAAAAATACTTAATGGCTTACGTTAGCAGTAGCACACAAACAATGATAAAAGTAAACCCATTTTATTTGTGGTGAGTTTGTCTGTCTTACTTTTATACAATACAATTTAAATACAATTCTTCTTGTGATTGGGGAAGTCTGTACTGGGCTTGATGGGTCATTGTCCCCAATAATATTACCCAAAAATTATTGTATGCATCAGTGTCAATGTCAGTTGATTATATCTTGATGGGTATTTCTAATAATTACCCTGGGTTCGTTAACCAAATCTATCTTCCAGTACTCAACAGAAGACAGGAGACCAAGTGAAATTATTCTTGCAGCAAGGGAAGCCTCTGTGTCACCTCTGACACCTCTGAGCAACTTCGAAAATCTTCCCCTGAAAACAGTCTCTTTATTGTATGAGTGAAGCAAGTTACAGTGACAGATTTACAACCGTGGGAGTGTTGCTGGTCTAATGTGTGTGCGCTACGTGAAGCAGTTGGATACATTGACAAATTCCTTTAAAGGACATTGTCTGCAGAATATTGCAGAGTCTTCAGTTTATGCCTGAACACACATACACATAAAAACTAACATTCACACAAACAGAAGTACACACAGAACCTGCTATCAAGGTTGTAACCATATATAGTAGAGAAACGGTTAAGATATGGTGTCAGACAGTAATTACTCAAATGAAAACATATTCATAACCATATATGAATTGTGCACCACACAAACTGACTTCTGTTTCTAAGCATATCAGGCCTTCTACCATATATGAGTTCACATCACACATCTAGTATTATAAAACATCACACGCTCCCTAACACATCTATACAACTGTCACGCTTCAGCAGAATTGGTATTAGCGTGCTGTCTCTACCTTGCGGGCTATAATGCATGCCTCATCACAACATTACATTCAACAAAAGACACTAATATTTTTTTGGGACTTTTAATGGTAAAGTTTTCTATTGCTACAGAGTCTGCGTAGGAGGAATCAGCTGATTGGACAAACGCGTCACATGGGTCTGGTATTTCCGGAAATTGAACGCTAGACTGTCATGGCTTGTTCAGAATAAGATCTCATATTTTACTAAAAATTAGTTCACCGAAACGTGTTTCTGAAAACCTTTTTGAGCGAGAAATAGGCCATGCAGTTGCTGAATCTGTCTTCATTTCAGATCGACAAAGGTCAGTTTAAAAGATTTTCGTCAGATTTTGATAGACTCTAGAAATGCTCATCCTGCTCGTCATTTTCGGGTTAGCGCTCCACCAATCGGATTGGTCATTTGAGTCTGACTGTGGGCAGTGCCCGCCTTCTGACGGAGCATGTCAGGTCGGCCAAAATGAAGGCCAATGGTCCTTCCGACGGACGACAGCCAGAACACACCAGACTTGAGTCACCGACCTTGCCAGACTGTCCAATGGCCGATCATCAGGTTGGTGTTTCAGGGCCTTTAGGGAAAACACCTTGCCAGAACGTTGTGCCAATTAACCCCCTTTAAACTAGAGGCCAAAGTGCTTTGACCAAACCACCTAGCTGGTAAAAATCACTGGCCTTTTTGAAGTACTATTAAGTAAACACCACAATCATGAGAAACATTGAACCAATTGATGGTTAAAAAAATGAAACTTTGGGAAGCAGGTGCATTTCCCACTGTGTATAATAGTTGAACTGTTGACAGACAGACAGAGCCTGTGGAAGTTTTATCTCCTGCCAGTTGATGTGAAAGCGCCTGCAATTCTATTTGCTCAAATGCATGCACCAGTAATCACAACATGATTGATTTGTTATTTTAACATTTTTCAAAATGTGCTCTCTCTATATATCACTACTTGTGTCAAGTTGACTTGACAATCTTGGCAAATTCCCTTGGATGTACAAGGAGCCAAGAGGGAAGATGTTCAGTTGTCATTTGTATTTACTAATCTCTGCCAGAAATGCTCTCCATAACCATCTGATGGGCAAATGCAAGGGAGCTAAAAATATCAAACTTTCCCAATTGTTTAGGTGTGTTTATTTTTAAACTGCTACAGAGCATTACTCATCTCCTTTAATAGATGAAAAAATATTTTTTTTCTAAATGCCCAGGGAAAGCCTCCACATCCTCCTTTAACTAGTGTCGTTCTTATTGATAGAATATTGTTTAACTAAGCATGCTTTCCACAATTAAGAGGGTGAGACTTACTCATTCCACCCTAGAGTAAATAAACACAATCTTAATTTAGGAAATAACAACAATGCTTCGCTTCACAATTGCTTGCATTTGATGCCTCATATTGCTAATGAAGCTAGCACTGTAATTAATAAGATAAGCAAAAGAGAGTTTTGATGAGGCTTGCATGCGTGTCTGAGGGCAACATGTGGGCACAGGCTCAGAGAAGGCTACAGCCTTGAGGTGAGTAATCACCCACAGGGAGATTGTATGAGATGGCCTTAACGCCATTAATTAGATATCTTCCCTTACTGCACTAACCCCAAGGCAGGTCACTAGAACTGCAGCTTCTCCCTCTCCCCTTGCCCTTTGCTTCACCCGCTCTCTCCTCATCTCTTGCACCTCCGGCATCCTATCTCTCCCACTCCCTTACTCACTTCTCTCTCGGCCTGTTTACCCATTGCCCTTGTATGGCAGAAGGCTCTTTAGTTTGTCCAAGGCCCTGGTCTATTCTCAGTGACAAGTCCTACTGTAAAACAGAGCAGTGGCTCCAGGCTCACACACAAAATAAAAAATAAAAATGTTATTTAGGATAAAATAATGAACTAGTCTGATCATATCAACATTCTATGTATGACACTTGTGAACAAATTTATCTTAGATATTCGACACAAACTATGCAAATGGAACAATAAAACCATAGTCTGAAATAATTAAAAGTGATATATTTATGACAATTGGTAAAGGCTAGGTAAAGATCATGATTATGGTTATATATTACAAATATCACAGAGATGTACTTTGTACAGGAATGCAACTCTGGGCCACCAGTGTTCACGCTCTATACGGCCATTAAACACCTTTTAGCTTCAGACTATTACTATTTGCTGTGAATGTTGCACTACGTCCTAAATAAGGAATGGAAAAGGACACTTTGCCTCCATTAAGCGTATCTGAAATGCAGATTCATTTCACACAAACCGCAGAGCGAGAAAAGAGTAATCTTTTGTGAGCTTTCCTTTATATTTCACTAATGTGTTTTTCAAGGTAAAATGTTCATTCTGTATGTAAAATATAGAACTAACATATGTAAATGCAGAGCAGAATAATTCATGTCCCACTGTATCTGCCTGAGCGGTGGCATGTTTGTACTGAAACAGCTTGTTGCATGGATACAGAGAGAGAGAGGGGAAAGAGGCATGATAACAGTATTAAGTGAGGATACTGGATTTATATGCACTGCAAACCAAGAGAGTAAGTATTGTAAGGTAATTGCTAAGGTAGTACACTTCTGTAGGTGTATTCACAAGGCTAAAAGTAAACCGTTAAATGGTGCGACGCCTGCAAGCTATGTCAATTCGAGCTGCACCGCTGTATACACACGTGACATGCTTCACTCTCCGTATCATTTACCAAACACACCCCATAAATTTGGCGGCCTATTTAAGCTGCAAAATTTCCCCATCTCTGCTTGTCAATGCTTGCTGCTGTTGCCCTGCACCCATATTGCTGCCTGCTCTTTAAGCCTCCATCTCAGCATCCACCTGCAGGCTCTGGCCAAGTGGAAGCTACTTTAACATCATTCTCTCATATCTTATGTAAACCCAATCTGTGGAGTGATGAGGTCAGAGTCTCGCAGCCAAACTATATTCTGATGTTATACTAAACATTTCAAACGTGAGTTGTCTGACTGAACTAAGGACTGTGAACAATATTTCACAGGATTTGAAGATGTTACATTATTTGCAACTAATATGTGTGTAGTGGCTAGAAAATGGCTGTCAAGTGAGCTACAGCATATGTTGAAAAGGCATGTTGAAAACTTTACTTGTAAACTAAAAGAGTAAAATTGGATTCACACTGGAAATGAGCATGTTTGCTTTTTAGAAACACAACACAACACATTCACAAGACTTTTTTTCCTTATCTTTGCTTGCTTTTGAATATATACACTGTGTTTTCATAGTGTTGCCACAACCCTCAGACGACTGGATGTGATTAAGTGCTACATGCATTTTCTTCATAGGGGGGGCAGTAGCTCAGGTCATAGAGAACCGGAGGGTCGCTGGTTCAAGTCCCCGTTTAGACCAAAGTATGGTGGTGGACTGGAAGCTGGAGAGGTGCCAGTTCACCTCCTGGGCACTGCCAAGGCGCTCTTGAGAAAGGCACCAAACCCCACAACTGCTCGGGGGGCAACCCCTTCACTCTGACATCTCTCCATTAGTGCATGTTTAGGTACCGTTTAGGTGTGTGTAATTCAGGCCTGTGTGTAATAACAACAGAGTGTAAATTCAAATTTCCACCTTATTATTATTCATCATTCATGTTAGGTGTTGCCCTCATTGTCTAGAAGGCACCTTCACACCTTCGCTCAAATAATGGAGCCACACAGACACAGTTTTTTGTTTACTAAGTAAACAAGGTAACTAAACATGTCTTAAGCTTAATACATTTAACTTAGTGTAGCAAATGAGTCTTTTCTCTCAACACCCAAACAGTTCTCTTTAGGATGCCAACCAACCCCCAACCGAAAAATGAACAGTTCCCTGCTGGACAAAAAAAACTACACTTAGTAATGCGTCTTGCACTAGTCAATTTTTAACTATCTTGTCGGCTCCAGGGAATAACTGCCTGTAAGAATTGGAATAATCCGCTTCTGTAAAAAAAAAAAAAAAAAAAAAAGGATGCCTAAGAAATACAGATTTTTTTTAAGGACTGGCAAGCTACGAGACACTCTCTGGACGGATGCTGGTGATTGGCTGCTCATCTTGGTTTGAAAGTAATGTCATCCAGGCAGTGATTAAAGGCGGCGATCACTACAAGATGATGTAAAAGATAGAAGTAAGGTTATCAGGGTAAATGCCAATATTGGCTCCCATCCGATACTCGCGGGACATCCCAAATTACAACTGAACAAAAAAGACAACAAATGCATTGTCAGCTTAAAAGATCTAACAAAACATACGTTTTATGCTTATGCTGTGTATACCAAGGGGCAAGAGAACTCTCTTGGGGGAAACAAAGCCTGCTCTACATCCTGCACTGATCTATCTTCACTACACAAGGAAACAAAGTGATTATGAATACACAACACAGAGAATTTTTCAATTTCCTGAAGGTGCAAAATACAGCATTCACACACTGGGAGGCATCATGTGAAGAAAGGACAACTGACCTTGTGCTTTTTTGGGTATTATCTATTTGAAAAAATACCAAGAAATCTATCTAACAGATACATTATTTTATTGATGACATTCTTTCTATTCTCCATTCTTTTGTGGTCTCTTTTCTTCTGCTTACTGGTGTTATATGCATCACTGCAGCATCACTGTTGCACTAAGAATTTTCAAAATGAGAAGCAAAGTTTATGTTGTGTGTTTTGCCTGTGTTTAGAAGTGGTGAATGTACAGCTCACAGCCTCTTAATATGATATAGTGTCTGGCTTTTGTTTTTTGTTAGTGTTTTATGGAGTTTCCTCTTAGCAAAATAATAGAGATGGAAAAGCTAGCATTACATAGCGCCTTTGTTTCCAATCTTATTCAACCCATTGTCAGCTATCCGCTTGTGATCCAGGAAAGAGAAGATAAGTTTGCTTGGTAACCTATATCCAGCATTCATGTTACGTTAGAAGCAAGAAAAACTGAACCGTAGTCCAAGCCGGAAACCCTTCCCACCCCCGCTGCTGCCCAGAGCATGTAAACGGCCTGCTGCACCAGAAGTTAACTGTTTGGCTGTTTATTTTTATTCATAGGTTTTAATATCCAATATTCAATGCTGTCCAAATTTCTCTAAATGTTACAAAATCAAAACCCCAAGTTCATTGGGTACCCAGGAAACCAAGTGTAAAGTAGGTTTGATGACAAAGACAGATGCAAACACAACACACACACACACACACACACACACACACACACACACACACACACATTATGTTAAATGTGTATGAAAATAATCATTACATAATACATTTTTAAAAGTCAGTTTGGTGTAATGTAATTGTTTTGGAATTTATATCATCCAATTGTATGTACCTAGGTGTTTGTGGACAAGCATTTCAATGTACACCTGTATGGTTTTGTAATTCTTTTTTATTGTGTAGTGAAAATCTCCAAGTATTTTACTGGAAAACATGTTATTTTTCACCACCAATATAAAAAAATAATATTATTGTTTCCTCTAAAATTTTAGCTAGGCTAACAGGAACTCTTCTCTTTATTGCCAAAAATAATGCTAAATATCCATTGTTTACCCTGTATTATTTATGCGTGCAACGCCATGAACAGGAGTGATGCACTGCTGTGAGTCACTGAATAGGACAACTGAGCGCGTTATCTAAAGTGCTAAAGTCAGTTCAACAGGTGAAGTAAAGATAACGTTGCCAGTATTGTTAGCCTACCGTAAACTCGCATTGTCAGCCCTATCTCCACAGCGCTGATGGATTCGGTGTCTTTAACCAAGCTGGACCAGAAAAAAAATTTGGTCATGTCAAGTCATGTATTGTAGTGTTTTTTGTAATTTGTGCCAGACTCCGTTTAAGAAAAATAGCTTTTTAAATGCAACATTCCTTGTATGAAAATAACGCTTTAAAAGTGACATTTATGCCGATGTCGAGTGTTGTGCATGTGGATTTTCCAAAAGTAACTGATAAATATTTAAAGAAACTTAAGCAATCAGCATTTTTGGTTGATAAGAAAATGTTCCAAGGCAAATATATGGGGATAAACATGACAAATAGGAGAACATTGGATATGATTTCACATTCAATGACCTCTGAACATACTATTGATTGTGTTGAAATTGCGAGAGTTACTAAATAATGTGACACACTAAGCAAAAACTGTGTTGATTGATAAAAACTGCAAATTCCTGCAAAACCTCTCATTAAGTGTGGATTTAAAAAAATCTTATGGTTGCAAATTTGAAAATTCCTGGAGGGACTGTTTTGATTTCAACACCAGCCTGGAGAGTTATCTTGTCCTACTTAGGGCCGATCTCACTGCCGTTCTGAGCTGTGCCTCAGACTGTTTTTTGAGTTTCACTGTGCTGTGAGCCAAGGCACTTGTAAGGTTAAACTATCTGACAGCTCTGGTTCCACTGCACACAACACACATCCTCGAGCTGATTTCCACATACTTAATGGTGTGAATTTTCACATGCTCCATTTATGTTGATCACACATGATTACACTTGGTTATGGGTGTCTTCACGGCAAAGCACAAAGGGGAGGGGTTAGAGGTTGTTTAGGAAAGTGGGAGAGATGAAAAGGAAGATGTAGGTTGGCAGAGTGAATATCTCAATAAATGCATCTTAATGGTCTCTCCATGTGCTTTGCCTTGGTCTTTGTGTGTATGTGTGTGTGTGTGTGTGTGTGTGTGTGTGTGTGTGTTGTGTTTGAGTGAGTGTGTGTGTGTGTGAAGGCAAATGTTAGAATCTTATGCAATATGTTTAGTATAGCTCCAAATGCAGCTGAGTCTTAGTGATTGAGATGAAATTATTTTATTAGTAACTGTGTCTTATGTTATATCAACACATGATCATATGGCCTAATTCTGAGCAGTAATTGGTTCCAGAAGCCCCCCCACCTACCACAAGGCCCTGTATTGTTTTATGTGAGTTTAGTTTTGTAATTTCGTTTCGTTTTCTTGTTTTCTCTCTTTGCCATGCTTGTGTGTGTTTGGTTAGATTTATGAGTCAAAAGACAAAAAATAATAAGGTGCAGTCACAGGTCAAAACCGACTAAGGGTGACATTAGCACAAACTAAAAGATTAACACAGGCAGAAGACTCCAGTTCTGGCCCCATTTTACAAATCCTCTCATGCAAATTAGGTCATCACCATTTCAGTATTCTCTGAGGATAGGAATGCACTTGAAAAACAGCATTAGGTGGGGAGCAAAAGTAGGACTTGTTACTATGCTTAACATTAGATAAGGCAAACTGCAGGGGAAGAAAAAAGAATCGTAAAAGCTATGTTGGACCTCACACAGTTTTAAAAAACGAATAACACATCCCTCCACAATTTGCACACAGACATTAAATTTAATTAAATCTAGACCCAAGGTGAAGCAGTTATGGCTTTACAAAGTGTGCCTATCAGACCCAATCAGGCCAATAAGTGCAGTTTTTCAATGCCAGAACACAGTGCCAAATTGTATCCTGGCTGTAGAGCAGGGGCCTGCAACTTGGTTGGGCCATGCGCCAGCATGGGTCACTGGGAGGCCAACACAGTTTTCTACGTGCAACAGAGGCACATGGCTGTTTCCAAAGGTTATATACTGTACATATATAATGTTTGGTTGACATCTGATTTCCTGCCATTGAAGCTTCAGTCCAAGTCCTGGCCTGTGTAATTCTCCAGAATGGATTTAGTCACTGCAATATTCCTACACTTTAAAGCTATGACAGATGGAGGGAGACAGAACATTACCTCTTTGAACGATTTATTAGGCCTCCCATTAAGCTAGACCACAGTCAAAGCCAATGCCTCGTGATAAAAATACATCATGCATTGCTGAGAACTGCAAATGCAATGTGTATAATGAAAACTGTATTCCAGCACCATGAACCTTGGGCGTCTTGAAGAGGCTTAAGAAGATCCAAAAGTTAAACTGGGATTCTTTGTACTGGTTTGGCAACATATGGTTACGCTGTTTACTCTGGAAATTCAGCCTTATACTGTAATCTTGTGTGTTTACACCAGGCATTTAGTTTGTGCTAACTGGTAACAGACCTGAGGCCTCATTTTAGCTGAATGGACACACAGTTTTGTGCGTTTTTCATTTTTTTACAGTATAGAAATTTTGGTTTATGTACATTAGTGTTTAAGACTGCCTTCTTTTTCTGTCTGAGTTGCTCAATTTTTTCAGAAGTTGCCCTACATTAAGGCTACTAGCTATTTTTTAAAGAATGTTGTTTACCATGTATAGCAAATTGAGGGTGTTTCCTTATGCAAATTAGCCTGTTTCTGCACAAGCAGATGGTTGTAGAACAGGTCGAATTCATCATTGTTCATTGCATTCAGGTGTGCATCTGTTATATATGTTTGATTAATACCAACTTTCTTGTGCATACAGGCAGGTCTTACACACATGTAGAACTTGCATTCTTTCAAAAATGAGGCCCCTGATATGTGAATGTCTATTTTCAGCAAAAGACGCCAAAGACCTATTTTTTTTTTTTTTTACAAAATACCAACACCTCATCTAGCACCTAGCTCAATTACATGCAACTCCCATACAGACAGGTAAACAACATGCAAGGTCAGTTTCAGTGAAGCATATGCTAATATTTATGTTGCATAAAAAGTATGCTCTATGTGCTTCAAAATGTAAAATTACACGTGCTTTAGATCTCAACTTGTACAGGGTGACAAACCTGTTACATACTGTACAACTGTAGCTCAAGACCCCAGTCAGACAGAGCACTTCTTAGCAGCCAGGGCCGGTGTTTTGTAGTTGTTTTAATGAGAGTAAAGCTTTTTGCTTGGTGCTATTGCATTGCTGAGCGCCAAGGTGTTTCAAACAAAAGGAGACTGACCCTCTTGGGCATTGGGTCTGGTGGTTATACCCCTTAGGTCTCAGGCGGTGCTGGTGTTAAAGAATAAAGAATGTTTAAACAATAAACCTGTTAAAAACAATGACAAATACATAAATAATGACAAAGTTAAGAAGTCAGAAAATCATTTTGTTCAAAATCGACCAAAGGCACATTTCAGAGCATCCTAAATCTCCGGTAGAGAGAACCAAAGTCAAACTGTTACCAATCAGTGTTGATTCTTGTCAAGTTCTCTTCTAAAGGAACTTCAGAATGCATGGTAAATCATAAAGGCTCGATACAACAGAAAGTAACTCGCACCCATCTGTCATAGAGATAGAAATGCAAGTTTTTTTTTGGCCTTTAAATAGAGTAATAAAGCTAAAAAAAAAATCAATAATGTATTATAAAAGAACAGGCAAGAACTGGGTGTACAGAGTACATGCTTTAACAGAACAACAATCTATTTCTCTAAAAGGTCAGTGAGCTACAAAGCCTGCTCAAACGATAAGGCCCCCCCTCTCATTTATTACCTGACATTATCACTCATATTTTCCAAATACTTCAGGGAATTATCAGCCAGAAGCCATGAAAAGGCATTTCAGACCTTTTCTCTGTGTAAGTAATCACGTTATTAGTGACACCAAGATGAGTTTACGCTGTTATATGGATCCAGAGGGTCTAATGAAATTTGACTATGCTGCAGTTACAATATAGTAAAAAGAAGAGGGAGGCAAATAATCAATATGCTACATGCTCCTGTTTGTTTCTCAATGGACGTAATGAAGTCACTCAATAACTTTAAATGTATTAGTTATCAAAAATAAAAATAATTAAAAAGAACATGTATTAATGTCTTCTAACTACATCAAAGACTCAATCATGTTAGAAAAGTGAAAAAAGAAAAATACATTGTACAAGTGTTTTGAGTGTGTTGAAGTGCTGCAGTGCTTTTGAGGCTCAGTGCAAGAGGTTCCATTAGAATGTAAAACAGCTCTAAAGAAGTCTTCAGCCGGCTCCATAGTTTTTTTCTTTTCATTTTCTTTATCATACTAACTGCAAAAATGATCTGCGATTTTCAGCAAGATTTCATCACAATTAAAGTTTGAAGTGTAGTGCCACATACCCTACTCATTTCCACATAGTGAATGCATTCCTTTTGCATTACACATTTAAACAGATAAAAGGTTCTCTAAGCAATGTTGGGTGACGTTACTTCTCCCTCCTCCTCATCCTGTCCCCACCCTTCTGTGCTCCCCCGGTACAAGATAGTAAAAAGATAGAAGTAAAACCACTATGGAATTTGGAGGTGCTTTAAAACTTGTACACATCAACAAAAGCAGACAGTAGAACAGAGACTCAATATAAACTACTGACAGTGAGACCCCGGAGGGGCAGTCGGCTGTTTTGCATGAGTAGGGGCAAAGCTTTGTATGGGGCATCACATTTCACACAACTGCTCAATCATAGAGAAGAAGGCCAAGAGTAAGGGTAAAGGGATGTGACTGAAAAGACAGAAAGAGAGATAAGTCCCTGCAAATTAACTTTTTTAAATTCAGGGTCAGAAAATCCACTAAGTGCAAGAAGTTAATCAAACTTCCAAGTACTTTACAACTTTTATTTAGCTTACAGGAGTGGGGGTTGGGAATAAAGAAAAAGAAAACAAAACACTGAAAAATTAAGATGGAAGGATGCCCTTTTATAGTTTTACGTTACAATTTACCATCCCCAAAACCATACATTTTAGAGTGCTAATTGCATGTCTAAAGAGGGTAGCTCGTCAATGACAGCATGAGCAACAAAAACATACATTTGTCATTTAATGATACAATTTTGCTGTAACTTCCACCTACTGGCATAGTGTGAAGAGGAAAGAACCCCATTAGGAGAACAATTTCAATAATCAATAATGCGTTCAAAATGTGGTTGTTGAGTTGGGGTTGAGTGTTGTAAGATGTCAGCCCTGACAGAGCGCTAAAGAGAAAACATATTTGATCAGCATACCACAAAGCAGAAGCAATGTGGTGATCTGTGGGATTCCTTCGCTGTGAAATAAATTTGTTATTTACATAGAACAAAATGTTCAGCTCAATCATAAACCTCAATCATAAACATGGTTTAAAAGGGAAATAGATGAGTATCCTTTGTAAACTAGATTATTGTGTGTGAAGTGCAGAGACTATGTAGTTTATGAAACAATGAAGTCACTACAAGACTCGTAAACTTGTTAAAAGTTAAGTAGAAATTGTACACATTCCGCATTTTGTAGTAAACCAACAGTATCAAAATGACACTTTGGAATTTGGAACAAACAGAAGGATGTGTGAGCTGGTAAGTGGAGGATGACTAGAAGCTATTTCATCAATTGTGCTTCCTTAAACCAAAGCATTTGGCAGTATATGTAGGAATAGCATCCTTGTTACTGTGTCCAGTTATTGAAATAGAAGCATTACTGCTCACTGCTACATGAGGATACCATGTATAACTAATCCCGCTTTCATTATTCTGTCTATCTGTTAACAGCTAGAGGGACATGTGCAGGTCTCAGCTTATTTTTGTAAAATAAGGAAGTTTCTGTTTCTGCAACAGGAAACCAGGTCTGAAAATAATGCCAGTTAGTTGAAAAAGCAAGCAAACACCAACAAGAGCAATTCTACATAAGCCCAAGTGTTCATACACGTGCATTTGTGCACATACTTAGCTGCACATTCAAAAGCACAAAGGTCACACATAGACGAACAAATTGTGGCTTGCATGCTTGATTTCCCCAATGCGTTTAGCGTCATGCATCCATAACCCTAACATATGTATCAGCTAATTCAGTTAGAGCGCAGGTCTTTGCTTCCATGTCTACTAACTTAATGATATTAGGGTTGATTCTATAGTTTGATCTAGCTATCAATGTCAATCACGTTAGCGCTGCTCAAAGCAGCAAGCCATTGAGGGGGATTGGCATTGGAGGAAGGGGAAAGAGGAGAAGGGCTGACAGCTTTCTAATGCAATAGAGCTGTCGGATCTGAAAGCTTTTTATTACATTAATATGTTCCTGGATAATTCTATCTCATCTCCTAATATGACTTAGCCTAAAAACTAGATTTAAGTCTCATTTGTCCGGTAGGAGATGGTGACATGAGAGCGTTCAGACAGCCTTGTAATAGTTGCCTGCTTCCACCTCCAGAGGATTCTGTTTCTTCTCCAACTACAGAAAAGCATAATTGGAATGAAGAGTATGGCAGACAGCATTTTCTAGATGATAGTATTGCTACCTAGTATTGCTACTTGCACAAGTGGTAAGCACCCAGACTAAACAAGAGTTTTTCTTGGTGCTTGTTGTTATCAGATGCATGAGGTGTTACACAGATCACGTCATAGTCTTTAGAGGATATAATTAACTATGTAATACAGTGTAACAATAATTTATGGAAGCTGGACATTATTAGACTTAATGGTTTCGTCCAAATGACCTTCAGGTCAATGGGATGTTTCTTGCAGATCTTGATTATCATAATTTTGGGATTTCCATTTGGCAAGATTTTGACAAAAGCTGCAAAATCATGCCAGAATCAATTGCTCTTTATACAAACTTTATCCAATACAGATGGTGAGTGAGTTAAACGGTAGGTCTGTTGCCCATCAAAAAAACTAACCAGTGCTTCTGTCCAGTGGTGTGCACAGGGGTGGGCAGGAGGGGTGAGACACCCTTGCAATGTTTGCAGTATGCCTGTGTCTTAATAAGAACATGCATTCTTCATTTGTTGGTGAAACAAAAACACAGAAGAAACACTTAAGCTAACCAATTTAAGGGGAACCACACAGCCCAAGTACCAGTCTGGTCAGTCTAAGTGCCTTCAAATGCTTATCTGGTTGGCCTTTACCCACCTCTCTGCTCGGACCAAGGGTCTCCTGAGTGCTGATAGCTTGTCTGGTTGGCCCAAGTGCTTCTCAAGTGCATTTGTGGTCAGCACCCATCCCTCTTTGGTTAGCCTAAGCATCACTCAAATGTCCATTTGGATGGCCCAGGTGCACCCTTAGTGTACAACTTGAATGTCTATGTACCCTTCTGGTTGGCCAAAGGCCAAGTGCCCATCTGGTAAGTCAAAGTGCCAGTTTAGTAGGACTTTAAGCTACTGTTTCTGTCTCATCATAAGTCTTACCAGAACTCAGAGAATCAAAATAAGAGAGAGCTTTGCTAATTGCAGATGTTCCAGCTGTGTTAAAACACAGCTTTATTGATATCATTAGCAATGCTATACAGTGTTTTTCCTCCCAAGTACCCACTAATCACCATCGACATTTAGGCAACATCTAAGCTGCTGTAAAGGTGCCACTCATGCTGTTTGATATTAAAGGTTTTTCATTCGTGAACTGCGGGAAGGCTTTTATTGTGAAACCATTAAAGGATAGTCAATCCTCACATAGTTAAGTAACTCATTGTGTGATGATAATTAGTCTCAACTAAATATTTTTTGTCAGAGAATCAGACTTTAATATTGTAATGGAAGAATGTTGAAGATGCATGAAGATGTAACCACAGATACTTATTTACAAGCAACAGGCAGCAGGTGTGTATTGCTGTTTGGGCAATCTTGAACCTCATTAATCACTAAGGTGAGTAAAATGTTTTATCCTCCCATGCCAAACACTTGTGCCTTGCCTGCATCCCAGGCTTTGATTGTGGTTGCTCATGGCACAGTGCACGTATCCTGATGCAAATATGAGCGCTAAATGTTATGAAAACAAATTGAAAATAAATTAGCTCCTTTGGCAGTCTTTGGCAGGTTTGTGCGTGAAAATAAGTAAACGACAGAGGTCAGTGGCACATTAACAAGGCTCATTCAAGCTAAAAGAAATATCACATGCAACATTGACGTGTAGTTTCTGTTTACACAGCCTGTCAAACTGGTAAGCTGATGGGCTACTGTGGACACATCAGAACAGAATGATAAGCATTTAAGTTTAACTAGATGTCCTGATCACAGTATTGGTTGTTAAGAGTGAACTTTGTGTAATTTGTCTCCAAAGTAACTAGAAATATCTCCATGGACTTTGTTTTTCTCTCCCTCCATCCTTGTCATTCTGAACCTCTCTGTTTGTCTCACCCCTTATGTGGCCTTTTTTTAAAAGAGCAGAGTAAAAAGCAGAAAACCTTATTTTTGGCAAACATATACCAGTTGAAGTGGACAGTGTATCTAAGCATTGTTGCTGAATCTTTCATGGCAAATAGCATTTCTCATATAAATATTTCAAACTGAATAATTGCACTAATCTTAAGAGGGTTCTGTAAGTATAGTTCTGTAAGTGGGTGTCATGGTTGCGATTTTCTGTTATAGTTTTCCTGTTTTATTGTGTTAATTTATTCCCCATTTCCTTATTGTTCACTTGGGTTCTCTGTTGCGTTTTACCCTGTTTTCATCCTTGTGTATGTTTTATGCTTCAGTTTCCTGTTTTATTTTGTAGTCTGTTTTCTCCCATGTCATGTCTTGTTTGACTTCCTGCCCTGTGTTTTCCCACCTTTGTGATTGTCTGCCCCACCCTAATGTGTTTCACCTGTGCCTTGCTGTCTTGTGTATTTAGTCTCTATGTTGTCTTTGTCAGATCATTGTGTGTATATCTACCCTTTTTCCCTAATTTTAACAATGGGAGCAAGATTTTTTTTTGTGATCAAATTTTGAAAAAACAAACAATTACAAACAATACACAGACAGAGAACGTGTCCCAGGGCCAGAAAGAAAAAATAAAGTAGAACATATAGAGGAATGGCAAAAACAACACACACAGACACACCCAAACACACACACACACACAGACATATACACAGACAGATACAAGACAAGGGACCAAACACGGCTACAGCCCGGACTTCACAGCCTCAATAACATCCACCCAAGTGTCCAGAGTTTTTCCCGGTGCTCCATTAATGCGCACCATGGAAAGCTGCATATACTGTACACCACATCTAGGTACACACTGGTCCATGCGTGGATAGACAGGTCAGTGACAGCAACATTTAAAAAAATTAGAAGGAGCAACATAACACTATTGAGTTTGCATTGTAAAAATCCTTTAGAGACACGCCCTGGGCCTTGATTACAGGTTTATGCCTATGTAAAGTACTTTGAATTGTCTTGTTGTAAGGTTCTATAGAAACTTTTTTAAACTTTCCCTGACTTGACTTAGCAAGAATTCTAAACATTTCTTCTCATTTTCAAAGATCTGACAGTATGACAGCAACATGGATATTTATCATCAAGAATATGCTTGAATAAATTATTTATTTAAGTGGACTGGAACCAGAGAGGATTTGTGTTTACTTTGTACAGAATTGTACAGAGGCTGCTCAAAATGCTTGGACAAAATGATTTGTTTTTGGTAGATAGATCGCAATGCAAATTCAACAATAACACCAGTTCAATAACTGCTATCTCAATGCTGATGCTAAGTTTTTGTTGAAACTACATCAGATTGGTCTGATAAGTGTGACCTGTAGGTTGCAGTGTTGTTGCATGGTTGGTACTATTACTACAAGTATTTTGTTCAGAGGGATTTAAAAAAAAATTAAAAAAATGCCATCCTTCATACATGAATGGCCTCATACATGAATTGGATTGCTGCTCAGCAAAGCTACAGAAGAAAAGAGATCGTTCTTAATCCTTATGGGTTCTTTGATGAATGTTTCCCAGCAGGGAGCCTTTTCGAGCATTGGTCCATTCACAGGCAGGTGGCCTTGCTATCCCGGTAGAAGACTCTGTGGGTCAGTTGCTTCAGCTGTCACCAACTTGCTCTCAGACTTAAGATGTGGGAATAAAGGAGTACTTTGAGTCTCCAGAGAGCCTTTAACAGACTTACAGTTTTTACCTGGGCCTTCTTGTCAATCCCTTTCAGGGCTATGTCTTTAAGCCAGACTTTAATGGCTAAGAAAGCTACGTTGTTCAATGTGAGTGGTTTGCTGTTGCGCAGTGGATTGCAGCTTGTCGTGTGGTGCATTAGGTGTTGACAGATGGGAGGGAGGGCATGGGACGCTGTGTGGAACCAATGATTTATTGCTGGACTGGGGACACTTAACGGGGTATGAGTGCTGAGTCTGGAGGGACCATGATGTGAGGACAGTTGGAAAAAAGAGACAAATAAACAAAGAGAATAACTAAAAAGTGAGAGGCGGTACTGCAAATTTGCTTACTAATCATTAATACAAGAGTTATTTTGATTAACTCTGGCATTACAACCAAATTACTGTAATTTGGCAACATTTTCATGGCTGTATCAAGGAAATCATATGTTATTTTAAGAATAATAAAACAAAACTCTAGGGCAGGGGTCATCAACTACATTTTGTTTTACATTTTCTATCCTTGTTTAATATTTTCAGTTTTTTACTAAATGGTTTTTAATGATTCATTTACATATTTATTTATATATTAGTGTGAAAAGACATGGAAAATCCATAATGATAGGCTACTTAACTGATGATAAAGACTAGGAGGCAGTTCACTGAGGAGTTATGGTTTAATTGGTCAGTGATTACGGAAATGCCAATGTAGTATGCAGTGTCCTGATTGGTGGAAAACGCTTGCAGGAAGAAAGCCTGTTGTCAGGTAAAAATGTAATTCTCAAAGAGCCACAAGCAAAAAGTTGATGTGGAAAACTTAAGCTTTAAGGATGGACTGATAAGTATGAATTTGTTTTGCCGACTTTCAGTAGCCTACTGCTAAACCTGTTTTCCTCATTTGCACTGAAATGATTGCTGTTGCAATAGAATGCAAACTTAGGCATCATCATCAAGAATGAAGAACGGAAACATGACAATGGTGTAATTCACGTACATCCACGGATTTACCCCTCCAGCAGAAAAGGTTTGTTTAGCAAGCAGCTAAATTTACAAGAATTTCACCAAATTCCTGGCAAACTAAAATAAACACACTACAAACTGTCAACTTTTGTTTCTGCTTGTTTGTAAAAAAATAAAATAAAATGCTATTTGCAGAGTAGTCTGCTATGTTTGTGTAAAACAGCATTGGATGAGCAGACAGAGCAGATTGAAATATTTCTTCCTACATGTTAAAGCCTGTCTAACATGTAAGTATCAGTAAGCAAAGGTTTTATTCTAGCCTACTTAGAGTAACAAGCGTAGCATTAGTTGTCATCAACGCCAACTTAATTATGCTTAAAGCTGCATGGCATTTTCTCTGGTTCACCTGGGTGTTATCCAGCATGACTTAGATTTGCAATACCAAAACTAATCGGCATGTGAGATGCAAATTCAGGGGGCTGGGTTTGTGCTCCCCCTGTTCGATGTTACCTGCTGCTCACATTTTCTGAATTCATTATTATTCTGTGGGCCAGACTGAAAGCTTTGGTGGGCCCGCGGGAGTAGGTACCTAGTCCCCTGTGACAGAACCTATCAATGTCACCATTTTTGATGCCACCCCCACAGCCAATTAGCCTGAGAAAACCCTGTCAAGGTAAATCCAGCCTCCTATGCATCTGTTACAGCTGTGCCCTTCAGCCAGCTTAGGGTGATTGACAATGGAGCACATCAGAGGAGCTAGGGGACGGAGGAAGTATTGATCAGGTCGGTTTTGTTTTGTTCAGCTGTGTTCTTCAAATCCAGACTATGGTGACGCTGAGATCATGTTGCACTGTAAACAAAAGAATGATTCAGAAAATGTAGCAAGCTTGTTCTGTGTTTATTGCTGGCACCGTGGCAGCATCAGGTTGTGTTAGATACAAATAATTGTGTGGATGTTTCTAGACAATGAGTAGAGAAAGTGTGGCATAATGCTGACTCTATGTGGTTTATCTTGCCAGACTCACGTTTCCCATCTGAGACCGTGCTGTCTCAGATGGGAAGAGGAGTTCATCACAGCCACAGGGCCTTATTCATTAAGTGTTCATACAGTTTTGATCTTGACACGTGCCTGAACAAAAAATTAAGGAAGGTTAAGGGGTTCATTAATATTGTCTCTCTACCAAAACTTTCCTTTGTAATAACAGTAGATAGTATCTTGAAAGTGTGGTGTAGTAGACCGCCACTCCATTGCTGCAATTCAGCATTGTTGCAATGACCACAAACAGTCACAGAAGTAGGAAAGCTGTCACAGCAGCAGGATTGTCTGTTTCGTTGAGTTGGAAAAGATAGACTATAAAATACCTTACTGTATCTAACTGTCAGAAGGGCTTTAACTGCTCTTAGACACCTAAACAGCACTTATTTTATATATAAGTATATAATGGCCTTCAACCTTGGGGCTCATTATAATCACTGCCCACACCTTCCTCACACTCATTTTCACTTTCAAGACCATGGCAGGTTAAGAAGATCCAATGTGGACAGCACAAGCAGCCACACAAAACTGAAACATTTTATAGTATGTGATCAGATCAATTGTTGATTGAGCATTCTACGTAGCAACTCCCAGAGGAGCTGTGGGAGCAAGAAGGTCATCTCTCAGTCTCTTCCTAATGATCATTCTACCTTACAACCCATACATCCAGCTAACAGTGAGATTAGTGTGTTTGGTATAACACTCTCTGAATCCTTCTCCCTGTTGTTCACAGTCCTGCCGAGTTGGCCCCTTTCACCTGCCATAGTTTTTGGCTATGGCTATATTCCGCCCAGGCTCCGTTGACCCAAGCCGGTAATGCATTACTCCCCAGATCAATTGATAGATTGGCCCTGTCGGAGCTGCCGTAACTAAATCAGCTGCTCCTGATGATTCAGCACCAGCCAGGGAGCCGGGCCTGCTGTCACCAATCACAGATCACTAGCAGCTGAGACAGGTATGGACATTCTCCTGTCACTTGAACCTAATTTATTGCAAGCTACCACATTGATTAACCTTGTGCTGTGGTTCAAGCTTTCTATAAAAATGTGTGTGTCTGAGTGTGTGTGTCTGAGTGTGTGTGTGTGTGTGTGTGTGTGTGTGTGTGTCTGAATGAAAGAGACAGAAACATAAAGGCAACTGGGATGTTTACATTACTTCAGTAAACTTTGAACAAAAGGACTTTTGCTATACAACCAGTCAAGTGGTGGCTGGTAACATTTAGCTGGGGGCCATAATCTATTGTGGTTCCTAAGTGGCTAAGTGTGTACATTTTTTTCATTGAAACTACTATATCAAACAAAATGTTAACCAGGGTCACAGTAATGCGTAACATACCAATTACATGTGACTGTGACAACCCGGTCTCACGCCAGTTCATGAAATGGTCATGTCATTTTGATTTATTATTACGTGTATGTACGTGTCACGATTTTCGAACGTGACACTGGGCTGCTCTGGGGGACGCAACAACGGGGAAATCAATCCCGCAATCCCCGGCACAGGCAGGGACACGATCCGTGGTCTCTGAGGCACGCAACAATGGGAAAATGAAACGGCAAACGCCGGCCACAACAACAGGACGGTTGTGGTTAGGAAAAAAATAAACCGACACAGCAACAACAACGGGACGGTTGTGGTTAGGAAGAGAATAGCGCGGAAAGGAACTGCCACACAAGGGCCAAGATGAAAGTCCTGTATTGTTTGAGCCATCCACCACCCCGACCAACCTACCTGCGTGGATTTTCGGCTTTTCAATACTACTCGCTACCGTAATCATGCTGTTATCACAAAATTATGGAGCTAGATTTGTTTCTTTATTACATGCGAGAAAATAAATGATCTGAGAGAAAAAAATTTTGAGAGAAAAAGTTTTTTACCAATAGCAACAAATAATAATATTTGAGACTAAAAAAAGTTTAAATATACATTTTAAATTTTTAAAATTATTTGAGAAAACAAAATCTCTGTCAAAATACTTTTTTAAACTCAAATATATATTTTGCTATATTCTTTGTGGTATTGGTATGAAAACCTTTTCTCTCAAATATTTTTTTTTCACTCATAAAATGCTTTTGCTATTTTTCTCTGAAACATTTTTTTCGCATGTGGGGGGGGGGGGCAGTAGCTCAGTCCGTAGGGAGTTGGGTTGGGAACCGGAGGGTCACTGGTTCAAGTCCCCATCAAAAAGTACGGAGTGTGGATTGGTGGCTGGAGAGATACCACTTCACCTCCTGGGCACTACCAGGTGCTCTTAAACAAAGCACCGTACCCCCCCCAACCGCTCAGGTCAGCTGGCAGCCCACTCACTCTCTCCATTAGTGCATGTATATGACCTGAGCATGTCTGTGTATTTCAGGCCTGTGTGTGATTTACTAACAAAGTGTGTACGCAGAGTGTAAATTGTAATTTCCCCACTGGGGATTAATATAAAAATTAAATGTAATAATGAAACAAATCTAGCTCCATAGACTAGCTCCACTGAAATACATTACTTTAGATTTTGTAATCAACACACGAAAATAACAACATTAATGTGATCTGTATACGAATCAATTCAATAACTTCCTGCCGAAAATGCGTGGGAATACTGAATAGCTAAAGCTTACCTGGTTGAATAGCCTTAATCAGTAAAAGTTGTAAGAATAGTTGAAAAGGTTTTAAAAAGTTATGTCTGTCTGTCTGTGTGTGTATGTACTGTTTGTGTTTGTGTGTGTGTGTGTGTGTGTGTCTGAAAGCCTTTCATCTGTTTGATGTCATCTCTTTGATCTGTAATCACTTAACGATCACTGCACCTGCTGTACCTGTCACCTGTGCACAATGCAACTATTCAGACACTAAACGAGCTCTCAAATAAATGGTCAGACTGGCAAAATGAAAAGTTACTTCAGTCAAATGATTTCCTCGTGAGCACCAGAAGGCCTTTGTGAACATAGTGATATAAAATTCTTGTGGATAAACTTAAAAATTTGGGCTTTTCAGCGATTTATAAATGCGCTCTGTGTTTTGCTCAGAAATGTGGACGATGTTTAACATGGCAGTGAATGGAGGAAGATTTGGAACTGTTGTCATTTGAAAGCTCACTGAGCAAAAAGAATACTTACGTTTCGATGTATAAATTGTCCATGACAAGTTAGAGTTGTTGGCTTGGGAGCAAGTTATAGAGAGAGAACTAAGATGCTTTTTTTCAAAGCCCTCCACTTTAGTGATGTCACTTCACACTCTACTTCACACTCATTATAAATGCAGAAAAATCCTAAAATGTATAAAATGAACAATAGTAGGAATTCTGTGCAACAGCATTCCCACAATAACATGTCAATTTCACAAACTGCCATGAGACTGGGCTGGACTATGACTCATCCATAAAACAGACTCTATGAAAAGATCTATGCCTCAGGTTAATGTTGCTTTATAAAAAAGTAAAAATGGTATGTTCCTGTTGTGCTAAGCAGTGATCAAGGGCATTACTATCTAAAAGTGAGCAACATCTTGAGTTAAGGCCATATACTGTAGCTACTCTTGTTTTCAGAGAGCAGTTAGGCTTAACAAACTTAACTTATTTAGAGATGTACAGGTATTTTAAGCATCTACATTATTATGTATTGAATAATACACTTTATGAGCAGGCTTGGTAAGAATTTCCTCCATTTTCACTCTTGGTCATAGGGGATGCTGAGAAGCTGAGAAGTTGAAGCATTTAGTTTTTTGTGTTTCTGTGATTTACTTTGTGTTCTATGCTAGGACAGCCAGAGGCTGTCAGCAATCTCCCAGCTGTAGCCTCTAAAACACAACTCATGAGCCTAATGAAGCAAGGCACAATTACTTTAGTAAAAAGCTGCCGTGCCTTAATAAGGGCAAGGAGCATCTGAGTGTCATAAACACTTTATTTCCAGAGTATGTAAAAGGAAAGAATCTCTGTAGCTTTAACATCATACTCTGAGCTAGAGCTGGGCAATATATCGATATTATATCAATATTGTGATATGAGACTAAATATCGTCTTAGATTTTGGATATCATAATATGTCATAAGTGTTGTCTTATCCTGGTTTCAAAGGCTGCATTACAGTAAAGTGATGTCATTTTCTGAACTTACCAGACTGTTGTAGCTGTAGTTATTTGCTTTTACTCACTTAGTCATTATATCCACATTACTGATGATTATTCATCAAAAATCTCACTGTGTAAATATTTTGTGAAAGCACCAATAATCAACCCTACAATATCATTGCGGTATCAATAACAAGGTATTTGGTCACAGATATTGTGATATTTGATTTTCTCCATATTACCCAGCCCTACTCTATGCAAATGATGGCTGCACAGTTTTTTTTCTAAATAAAAGAGCCTTACCTACAGTTTATGCACATTATAGTCCTGCAACAGCCTTTTATCAAAAATATTTTTTATGTTTCTTCAATAATTTTGCAGACTGATTCTACCAATCAACAATAAAAATAGTTATGTCTCCTACTGGGCTGTTACTGATAATATTAAATATCAAAATAACTATTATAATAACTGAAAAGTCAGTATGGATTAAATAAGGAGAGTAAAAAGAGAGACATGAATGACATTATTTTTATTTAGTTAATATTTTCTAAATGTCCAAATAATTCTAAAAGCTAAAGCAACGTGACACACGTTTTTAATTGTTAACTTTGAGAACTATGCTTGTACTAGCATGTAACACAGTAAGTAATAAGCACAGCTTTGACAACAAATGAAGGTCATTCCCCCAACATTCACAGTCACACACATGCATGCAGAGTGTAGAACTACCGCTAGCTGCTGCACTGTTAATATTCTATTACAACCAGAGAGGATCTCTAATCTAATAAGGACTCTTATCTAATAGCCCCCATTGTTTCTAGACTACTTTATGAGCCCAGATGCCACAACAAATACACATAATTAGGTTGACGATTATAGAGTATTACATAGGGCCGTTTGCCAGCAGGAAAACTGATACTGTTGGGATCGATAGCCAACTGGCTTGCCAATTGCTCAATAGCTACAAATGACATTTAATACATGCTGGATAGTCCGTTAGTGCACAGTTTCAGCACGTCACAATGCAGGAAATCCAAAGGATTATCATTGAAATTTCATTTTGGTCATCCGGCAAAAGTCAAAATAACTCAAATAATGCAGGGTTAAATAATCTAGTTTGTATTAGGTTGTTTATGATATTACCTTAATTTAAAAATACTCTTTCGAGAGCTGCGTTCAGACTGGCCTAGGTTTGCACAATGTTGAATGAGTTACTAAAGTACTCTGTTCTTTCAGGAGAAGTCCTTCGCAAACACTCAGCAGCAGTACTCAGTGTGTTTACCATCTTTTTATTTTTTTTAATTATATTTGGGCAATACCCCAATTTCTTAAACGGCATGTAAACAACTTACCCAGGTTAAATCGGTTTAAGCGTCGGAGCATGCTTCAACTGCCCCTCTTCACTTCGCTGGAGTTGGTTTTTGAACAGGAAATAATCAGTCAGGTCTGTGAGTCACAGTCATTGCTATGACACCAGACAACAAAACAGCGATGCCCAAATCAGTGGACCATCGGCAGCAAACAGCCTGTGCGCCATCTATTTTACTCCCTGCTGAGGCAGCAGCGGACAACAGGCGATGGCTAAACAGATTGACCAATGTGGACTGTGAGTCCCTGTTTAGTAGAACACATGGGAACAATACAGTCATTTTGAACACAGCAATAACTCACCTACATTCGAGGCCTATTAGGGGTTATCTAAGAATTCAGGCTGGCCTAGTAAGTACCTCACTGTGGAAGTTATAGGCGCTGCCTTTTCAATGATGTATGGCTCTGTTTAGGGCACCTGAAAGGTTGTCATGTTGATTGTATCACAATGTTAACTTTACCATTCCTTGAGAACCTTGCAAAACAAAGAATAGATGTCTAAGTTTAAATTTCATTCGGACGTATCTTTGGCATTATTGTTCTGTGCCAAATGAATAAGTATACAGTATTACAATCTTTGCTATTACTCTCACAAATACAATATAAATGTGAAACGCCTGCCAAGCTCCCAATCAATAAGCAATGATTTCATCATTGCCAGATAGATAGATAGATAGATAGATAGATAGATAGATAGATAGATAGATAGATAGATAGATAGATAGATAGATAGATAGATAGATTTTGAATCATCAATCCGGTAATTGGTTTCAAGTGGCCCACATGCGTAATTGTATTTGTGTTTAATAAACTTGAATGTGTTGTTTGTTAGCTGTGAACTCTTGAATATGCTATTCTATATTTTGAAACATTTATATTATGTTATATTCTAAATGCATGTGTGCTATGATGTGTGCAGATATGTAATAAGCAAATGTGTATGTGTTAGAATTCTGACAACAGATCTGCAGAAGTTGCAGGAATGAGTCCAACACTTAGTTTTAGGATGATAAAAAGAGATCAGACATTTAATAGATTTGACATTGAACATTTTAGAAATCTTTTAATGGTTTAATGGCGCAATCCCAAAGTCCAGCACAAAGAAGTAAGTCATGTGTGCAAGGTCAATGACAGCGCATCCAAGTGTATCTACTATTTTCGCTTATGTAGACACAGATCACAGCTCACTATGCACAAAAGGGTCTGTTGAAGAAGAATATAAATTGGATGTCTGATGATTAATCATTGTCTTGGCCAGTCTCATAACCTTTAAACAGCTGTAGCAATCACAGTGGCACATGAGGAAAATGGCTCATCAAATGAAGAAGAAAGTTCCAGACTGGCTTCTCAAAGAAGGAAAATACTGGTGTTGCTAAGAAGGTGTAGAGTCACAAAATACAAGCAAAGTAAAGTGGCATTCACTAGTGTTTGCGAATGACAAAAGAGCCTGATATGTCCAACAAATGACATAATCTTGGTTGAGTAAAGCTGAGCCTGCCTACTTATAAGGCTTTTGCCTTGATGTTTGATGGCAAGTGAAAGTATCATAAAGTGGAGAGAGGTATTGTGTTCTGCATACTGTACCTACAAAAATAGTTGACCAGTGAATGAGAGAAGTGTCAGGATTAAGTAGAAAAGTCAAAGAACATCATCAGCATGTGTGTCTATTATCAAGTGTTTGTTCAAATGAGGTGCACAAATAAGAATGTGTGCAGTTGAAGTTAGCTTATGAGTGTCAAATCATGAAAGAGTGAACTCACATTGTTCATGTACTCGCTCAACAAGTCTTGCAGGGCCTGTCGAACGGCGTTGCACTCAGCCACAATGCGCTCACGCCGGTCGTCACGTGTGCACGAGGAGTCAGCCATTAGTGCGGCACCACTGATGATGCTCTCCAAGCGCTCCTCCAGAGAGGGCCGGAAACGAGCCTCACTGAATGTCAGAGGGTCCAGGATGATCTTGTTCTGTAAGGCAAAAAGACAAGTAGGTCAAGACAGTAATGCAGGCCCACCTGGGCAAAAGCATGACCAATGGACAACAAAACTGTAAAACTTTGATAAGCTGTAACTCAGATTTCATCATAGGCATTGATTACATGTGTAAAGTGTTTGTAGTTCATTTTGTGATAGTACCCCAGTGGTACAAGACAACAGCATGTGCCTGTAGGGAAGAATTTCTGACAAGGGGAGGATTGTCAGTTGACCATATAAAAAAATAAACATGCCAGGAGCCTGCTAACCAGCCAGTGAACTAGTTAAATGGTTTAAAGCTAATTAGGGAAGTAGAGCGTATCACAAAAGTAGGACATTGTGCCTTTTTCTTCATTAATGATTATAAATGTTTTCATTTACTGGCAGGTATACAGCACATGGAAAAATAGACATGGTTTTGTTACAGAGGAACAGTATTTAGGCAGTTTGAACACAGGGTAGCTTGACTTGGCAGTAGTATTACTCTCCCTAAATGATAGAGTATTATACTGTATAGAGAGCAATATGACTTAACTTCAGCCTAGGCTTCTCCGACAATAATGGGAATACTGCGGTAATAAAGACATTTAGTTTAATGTTGACTTTTCTTGTTTTGGTAAATGGAGAGATAGGAATTGGGCTCCCATGAATCAGAGACACCAATACATGAAGCAGAACAACAACATGAGCCTGGAAAAATTGTGTTTTTGTCATATAACGTTTCCATCTATTTACAAGGGAACATTTATCTAATAGCAATTTCAGTTTAGTCTTTCCATCCTAAGGTTAAAAAAACAATTAAATAGAAAGCTTCTTTGGCGTCATCGTCCAACCAAAGCTGCATTTCCGTGTCATCAAAGCTGTAAATAAACTAAACATTCACCAATAACTCTGAGAGGGAAATCCTTTAAATGTGGCTCTGTGGCATACATTATGGGTTCTGCAAGTGTTGGGTTATGGTACGGCGCAAAGGTGCAGTGTCTGGTCTCTCCTCAGCTGGTCTAACCCTGGGGCAGGGTGACAGACTGTCAAATGATGCATAATTACATGTAAGGTAAGAGAGCAAGTACCAAGCATAACCTACTTTTCATTTGCAGCTGGCAGGAAAGAGCAGTACATATAAGATGTTGCAGTAAAAAAAAAGAAACTAGATGGGAAATGAAGAGACTTTAGGGCAACAGAAAAAAAACAAGATCAAAGGGAGAGAGAGGGAGAGAAAACGCAGAAAAGAAAGGCAAAAAAGAAAAAAAGACATTCGTATAGAATAGAAAGAAATGTCTGAGAGTGGTCCAACATAAAAGCAAATCAATCTGACTGAGCTGACCTACAACAAGCGAGATCCCCAATAGCAAATGACCTTATAAACTCATGACATTACCTACACAGGCTTTCAAAATGGTTCATGTACCTGTACATTTCCTCAAGGATACCATGACGAAAGCCTCATGTGTAATATATAGCCTTAATTAGCTTGTTTTATGTCAGCTTTGAGTGGTAATACATTTTCAGTGTGTGTGTACTGACATTTGATTCTATTCATCACTTCAAGCTTATATTTCATAGACTTCTTTACAGCTCTTCTTTCTGCTGTGTGGTACAGCAGGAATAGCATACTGTGGACAAACTGATTATTGATCTTTTTTGTCTCTAAGGACACCTATGCCAGGATTAGTGAACACAGGCAGATATTCTTAACTCTGTGTTGGTGTAGCAATAATCACTAGCAGTTCATTTAGTTATGTTTATTCTTTACAGTAAAGTAAGGAGTAAAACAAATTAGATAATGTTTCTTTGCTTCTTTCTTGCTGCCTTCTTACAAGATATTCAATGTTTTCACATTATACTTCTACAGTAAATGTAAAGTAAGTAAAGTTACCGCATGTAGATGAGACAAGGCTAGCTGCTTTCAGTTAAATGCTAAGTGTGCCAGATTTATCTCTGTTTTGGAATCATACAGGTGAAATTCATTTCGAACTTCTTAACGAAGTGACCAAAAAAGCCTATTTGGTTCTACGTAAGTAATATTTGTGAAAGATATACACATTTGACGTTTACTCTTACTAGTATCACCCTATGATATAGAGACCAGTGCATTTCCATTATTAAACAATAGCTTTAAGAAGGCAAAAAGGAACAAAACAAAGCTCATTACTCCATGGATCTCAACATAGAAAGATGCAAAGACATGAACATGAAGGTGAATTTGAGAAAATCCTTTACTCAATTGTTATTCCACACAGGATGTGAGGTTGCAATTATCACTGGGGAGTTGGGAATAGGCAGAGTAGAAAGAGGTGCAAATGCCGGGTTAACAAACGTTGAGGAGGTTTTCAAAATAATTGGCAATGGCTGAAATCATCCTGCAAGAAGCTCACATATATACTTTTGTCATTATCAATTACTTTGTTGTTTGCTTTAAAAGCTCTAATTAGCCAGTATTTTTTTTAAAGTATCTGAAAAGTGCACACAGTTTTACAGTTAATAAAAGCCACAATCAAAGCCTGTAATTTCAAAGCATCCTTACTCAACTAGCATTCCTGAATCCAATCTTATGTTTTAATATAATGTAGCACACCTCACAGTGACTTTTTCCTTTGTAGATCAATCATTGATAAATGCTCTTCACATACAGTATATTCAATGCTGCAAGAATAAAAAAATATTTTACAAATCTACGTCAGGACTTTTTTATTTTCATTTCTTCTCTGGAAGTTCACAGATCAGAGTCAGCAGTGTGACTGGTGAATGGGGATTTGGTGTAGTGTAGTGTTAGTATTAGTAAATCCTAAAACATTTTAATAAATTCCTTGAAGAATAGTCAATGTATCTTAGAATAGTGCTAGGTCAAATGTATGTGCAGCTAACTGAAATGTACTCCAACAAAATGATTACAAAATGACACAATTTGATTAAAAAAATGTCACCGCTTATCTTATCCTCATATTAAACAGGTTTTGCAGATTTCAAAATGGTTTGGGAAAAAAAGATCTATTGTAGTTTTATGATAGGTTATTTGCACAGAGCACTTAGACAGATCTTACCGGCAGGCTAATGAAAGAGTTAAGTTTTTTCTTCAATTCTAGGTCATGCTTTAAGCCTGTAATTCAATGTGAATGTTAATTTTGACAGTGTATCAGAGCCAGAGGCAACCTTATGGTTGCCCCACAAAGAGTGAGGTTATTAGTTTGACCCCACTTCGGGGCATCAACCAGTGGGACAGGGCACATGTCACATCATCCTATGTCAAATGTGCCTACCAGGACTTTCCAATATTTTATGACAACTATTTTGTCTAAGAGGGAAGTGCAACAAAGTCTTGAACATACCACTGTGTTGCCTCTGGTTGCCCTATTCTAGGGTTCAAGGGCTGTTTGGCTATGACAATTATGCAGTTTGACAAAGATCTGCCCACACTGACCAAGGAGGGGAATTAGTCATAACCCACTCTCTGATTGATTAACCTTAATGAACAACGCCTGACTCAGGGTTAAAGTTTGGCCATCTATTGTCACACAGTGGAAGACAACTTAAGCTCCTTAAGACAGCTTTGAAAAGGTCAATTTGTGTGTGTGGGGTAAAAAAGTAACATTAAAACCATTACTTATCAATTTGAAGTAGGAAAAAAGGGGCGTGCAGTTCATTTACAATCATTTACAACTGTGAACGTATGACTAACAACATTAAATCATGCCATCCCATCAGTGTAGGACATTCTGACCCCGATTTCAACTGCGGAACGGCTGCGGATCAGCTCTGCTGCGGGTCGGCTCCATGCTCCACCATCCTTCAATGCCCACTAGGTCCGGATTTGTTGCAGAACGGCTGCGGCCATGACTTACAGCTGTTGGCAGCTGAAATCACAAGGGCCTATGACATCTCACGAATTCACTTATGATCGCGCAATATAACAGGATGTAGTTTCAATAAACAGAACCACAAAACCTCTGACTTGTTGACTTCAGGCCTGTCACCCATTAGTGACATTTTTAAAGTGTAGTGCAGGGAAATATGATCTGCCATGAGAACAGTGTATATTATTTAGAAAATTAACCGGATGTTTTATTTTGTTTCTGCGCTCAACTTCCTGTCCCGCACAATCTGCCATGTGCTGAATTGCTGCGGAGCCAAATGACCACGCCGGTAATCCGGAATGCATCCGCAGCCTTTCCGCAGTTGGAGGAAATCAGGGGCATGTTCCTGCTTGACGGAGCCTTTCAGAAGTTAAGGCAGACACAGAAATTGTCAAATAATATTAGTCCATCTATCTCTAACATAAGGAGGTCCTGAATACATTTAGCACTCATTCTATTTGCATACACCTATGCTGGACTCACTGCTACAAAACTGCTTGCAAACAGCAATTATACTCCATGAACCTCAACAGCTATTGGCCAGCTTTTACCATAACCGAAAGATACAAAAGTAATTGATGTAATCTGACATGTAATGTTTTCATCCATCTATCCATTAATTCACCTGGTAGACCTCCTGAAGTACTAAATATTTCAAGGGTGAGCTTTTACCATGTCTTTATATTGTAAAGTAAGCTAAACTAGGTAGCGCTGAATCTTTTATACTCAAAACCAGTAGGACATCAGAGAAAGAAGACCTCAATACATTACAGGGCACCATCTACTATGCTGCGCTGAATGTTTCATATAATACTACAGGTGGAGTTAAGTAAAGGACACATTTTTGAGAAAATGCATAGCACGAGAATGGTGAAAAGTACTTTCAACAGGCCTTATGGGTCAACAGACAAAATGACAAAACAAAAAAACCACAAATCCATGTCTGAGCACTTTAACACAAAGGAAGATGAACAGAAAGAACATACACACTGCCTTCCTCAAATTTCTTCTTAAACTAAAAATGAATGTTTGAAAACAATGTTTGGTTAATTGTTAAATATGTAATCAGATCGAAAACTGTCTAAAATGATTTGACCAGTCAAGTTGTAATTAACATCCATGTGTGTGTGACTCATATGATATATGCAGTGAAGATTTAATAAACGGTATTAAGTGTATTTTCTGGCTAAACCTGGATGCTTTGCACACATCTTCAACCCGGTAACACAGAAGATCTGTACAATCGCCACAGTTTTAAGATTAGTGTCATCAATTCAGCATCTGACCAAATGTGAAATATGGTCACAGTCTCCCATTCTGTTCCAGGAATATGGCAATACAATGGAGACTTTGCATTCACGAGAAAGGGATGAACAGACATGAGGGCACAGTGACCTTAAACTTTGACCTCCAAAATCTAATTAGCTCATCCTTGACTCCAAGTGAATGTTTGTGCCAAATGTGAAGAGATTCCCTCAAAGCGTTACTGAGATATCACATTCACAGAATGGGACAGACATGAGGTGACCTCTGACCTCCAAGTGGAGGCATTTTTGCAGCAATTTTAATCCACTGGTACAGTACCCATTGAGAATGTCCCTGTTTGGAATGGGCTGATTGCTTGGCCTGTACTACTGCTGGTTGTAGAATTCTACAAAACCAAATTGTATCCCAAAATTACTTACAGAAAGACCCAATCCACATAACTCCCCTGTATAACCTATTACTGACTTCCAGTGTAGGCTACTTCTACATCAGAGGAAGACAGATTCAGAATTTAATCACAAAATATCACAATGAAAATGGGGAATAATCAGACATTAGCCTCATGGACTCATGACAGTGTGCTACCCATCCGGCCTGTTATGAGAGCTAATCAGCAAATATCTGCGTTAATCAACCCCCAGAAAAGAAGCGATTAGCCTACAGAAACAATCTCACATTTAGCTCCGGACTGTACTGCCCCCCTGCCTCCCTGTATCTGCCTGTGATGGGCAGGTTAACTCCCCCCCCAAAGAGTCACTGAATTATGGAAAAGGGCTGGGATTAAATAAATGTATACTTCTTCCTACTCCTTTTTAGACATGTCTATGTTGGCTAATGTTTTTATTGTTTATTGAATGTTTTGCTAATTTAACTTATTAGTACATTTCTTTGATGTTTTTCTTTGATGTCATTTCTTTGTTTGGTTTATTTTTGATATGTCTGTAATACATTTCTTCATTCATTCATTCATTCATTCATTCATTCATTCAAAGACAGACGCACACACACACACACACACACTCCATGAATAATACTGCAACTAAAGAGAAACTACATGCTATCGGATATAGTAAAGGCTTGCTAGCACAATTAAATTTAAGAGCACTACTATCAGCAAAAGCTAACTGGTGTGTAAAAATATTGGTCCAGATACCACAAATGTATTCTCTTTCCATTCATTGGTATACTGTACAGCAGCTCCAAGGACATATGAAACTTTACTCTTGGAAAAGATGTCCATGGCTGCAATTGTTTTCCCTTGTCCATTGTGGTACTATATTAATTATTAAGTTGAGTGGTATTGCCATTTTTATTGCAGCTAGGCCACATGTTGTGTTGTGGCCCATGTGTAGTAAACATATATTGCTATGGAATGCAACATGTCCTCTAAAGGGTAAAAATAGCACAAAAATGTCTTAAATAATTAATAAAGAAAACATAAAAGAGGGATATTTGGAGCAGAGGAAAAGATAAATGGACTGGTAAAATAGTGTAACCAGCAGGAAATTGAGCTAAAAGTACAGTATTCCTAAAATAGTGAGCCGACCACCTACTGTATCTCCCCGAAAACATGTGCACCGACACATGCGTGCGGATGCTATGTTGAAACATAAACTAGACTGGAATTACTGTACACATGTTAATTAGAACTGCTCTTTGAACAAAGACAAAAGCCGTCCCAACTGCACACAGGGACATATTTAGTCAACAATCAGACTCTATTCTCCAGATGTCTTCGGCGTGTTTGAGGAATTACAGTGTATGAATATTTTGAGGGCTGTTGTTCATTTGAAAATGAGGTGAAAGAGAGGGGGGAAATAAAGTAAGCTAGACAGATACACAGAAACTAGAAGCAGCCGTGCGAAACATAGGAATAGTTTTCCATAGTAAATGAACCGCTTTTGCAAACACACATTTAAAAGTGAGACAAATCCCAGTGGTCAGGACATCTTGATTAATGATTGAACATGTATCCTGCCAGTTTAATTATGTCAAGTTTGACTATGACCGGCCTCATGTAGGCTATACCTGAGGGAATATAGCAAGGTTCTGCATTTAATCAACTTGATTAGGGAAAAGAAATAACAACTTTCAGTATAATCAACATTTTACATAACATCAACAAATTTAGTTCTCTCTCGGCTCCCTTAAAATATGCTTGAAACTTGAAATTCAAATGCGATGTTTTACATCATTTGAGCCATCAACATTCCCTCTTTGGTAACACTATGCCTATCTTATGCTCCTTGTGACATCTCATATCTTTTGTTTTGATTCCTTGATTCGTTTGCTCAAAAAGTGAAACAGTGATAGCAGACTAAATGAGAACTCAGTTCACAGCAGTTGGGAGAGCAATGCTTTTTTGTTTCCTCTTGCCTGACTCAGACGTATCGGCCATGGCATGTCTGTAAACAGACACTTAAGTGCCAACTGAAGGTTACTAGTCTTAAAAAAATGAATGGCTGTGCTATATGTTGAGTAGCGCATTGGGCTTGAAAAGGCAATCAGCAAAACAATGTAATCTAAACTAATGTGGACCTCAGCAGCTATGCTCATGATCCTGAAGGTATTATATAGCTTGTATTCAAAGCGGTGTAGGTAAAGTTATGAGTGTGTGCCCGAATGTTTATTAGTGTAGCAGATGCACATGGACAGAGTCATAAATCAAAGAGTACAGTAGCATAATAAGGCCAACAAGGCTCCTCGCCTTCCCAGGTAATGGTAGTTGGAGCAGTGCCCAGTCTCTTTGGCATTACACTGTGAGTGTGGACCCACAGTACGCTGCAGGAGAGCTTTGAGTGGGGGTGGTTTTGGGTCAGAAACAAGGTTTGGCACACTAGACAGCCTCCAATATTTCACTGTATTGGGGGATGGCATGGGAATATATACAGTATATAGGAAGTTTTTCTTGACTCTTTGATGTCAATAGCACTAGACAAACCAAATAAACATTTGGTTTAAAATGTCAGTTGTGATATATTGAATATATATCAGAATGCTCCTTGGTTTTCCACCTTGCATATTTACTCAGAAATACTTTTTTGTTGCATTATATCTCCTCATGGTCACCTAGCTCTCTATTTTCTGTGTGTCTTAAAAATAAATCTGGTGTTAAAACACAGCCCTGGCTGTATAAAAGGAAAACTAACAGAAAGGAATGCACAAGGGTCCGTGTACTTGGCGGCCAACGGATTTTCGTTTTGAAATGAAAAAAACAAAAACGAAAAACAGCCAGTTTCCCAATAACCATTAGTAAATAGGGAAACAAAAAACGGAAAACAACCCGTTTTTCGTTTTGATATTATAAAACGGAAAACGAAAAACAATCTCGTTATCCGATTGTCTTTGATGCGTTTATAGATGGAAATCGGAAAATAAAATACGGTTGTATAAGTCTCATTTCTCAATTTTACAATGTTTTTTTTCGTGACCCGGAAGCAATCGTTAATAGTCTTAACTGTCTATGTAAGTGTTAAGCGGTTGTATGCTGCATACCCGGAAGTCATTTGGATATCACTGAGACGACCGTAAAAATGTTTTTAGAAGAATATGCTAGTTTTATATTTGAAAACCAAAAGAATGTGATGTTTTGTGGGGAGATAGCAGCTGCGTTGGGTTCCCAGTTTGGACCCATACAGGGCTTTTCTGAGAGGAGTGTGTGGAGGTGGTGTGCTGAGCAGGGACTTGTCAGGGACTTCTGTCCTGACGGCCAACCAGTGTTGCCAGATTTCGCGAAACAAATACGCAACCAGGCCTGTGAACACAAGCCGAAAACTAGCGACTTTTTCTACGGAGCCCCCCCTAAGATCCTGGAAGAGAAAAATAAATAAACTGTGTGCACAGTTTTACAATCGGTGGGGACGGATTGTCAATTTACATCCATGTGGACAGATTGGTAAACTGTACACACGGTAGAGTTTATTTATTTTCATAAATAAAAAATATAATATTACCTTTTAACATTGGAAAACTGATGGGATATCGAATACACACTTTTTCACAGTGATTTTGAGTTGTTCCCCTATTTTTGAGTTGTTTTTGTTTCCCTATTTACTAATGGTTATTGGGAAACTGGCTGTTTTTCGTTTTTTTTTTCATTTCAAAACGAAAATCCGTTGGACGCCAAGTACACAGACCCACAAGCCACAAAACACTATTTCAGCCAATCAGCTGAAATAGTCGATGCCTGTAGTTGCTGCCTGTAGGGGTGCAACGCATCACAAAACTCACAGTTTGGATCAGATTGCGGTGTTGAGTCACAGATCGGATACATTTTTGGATCAGCGCAAACAATGCGGGGGGATTTCAATTATGTATTAATGTAATAACAATAACTTAATAATAACTTATTTCACCAGTGCATTGCTGTTAAATGACAAAAAAAAAGATGAAAAAAGGGTATTTTACAATAACTTTGATTGCACCATGTGGTTTATGAGTTTTAAGTTAACACAACCTTTTTTCACATCTGTGTTGTTTGTCCATCCACAGCAGTGACCATAGTGCTAGTTTGTGTCTTTTAACTCATTGTTTCAGTGACAGACTGTTGTACATACCGCTGTTAGAATCATCTACAGTGAAATACAGACACATTTTTACACCGTTTAGCTGTCAGCATTATGACCGTGTTTAGTCCTGCTACTAGGCAACGGTAACATTGGGCTAACATCAACGTAACCTGCTGCCAAGTGTAATGTTAGTGTTAATTAGCATGACATGCACCGATGGTTCTGTTGCCTCTAACGTTGAATTTGGAGCATCAGCGAGCACCAAATGAGGCAGTGAAACCCGCGTTGCTATTCCGTCCAGTAGATACTGTGCACCAGTGCCATATTAGCATCGGATTTTAACATGAGCAGTTCATGTGATCAGAAAATTGCGTTGTCTGTATCGTTTCACGTCAACTCTCTATAGAGTAGTATTTGTTTGGCAGTTGAGTTCAAATATTAATCTTTGCACATCATCGCTTACTGCACCTTTAAGGCCAGTTAGAAAATGGCATGTCAAATGAAGTTCTTTTAGCCAGAAAATTATTATTCTAATGTCCTAATCACACCTGGTCTGAGCCTTTCAGTTAATATCTAATGAATGAACTCACTGGTTTATGTCCATGAGTCTGTCTTTCAACCACTGATCATCCTGGCTGAAGAGTATTTAATGACTTCACCTGTTGCATGTTATTGCTGTCATTTAAATGCTTGCCTCTTAATACTTGCACCACCACACCTTCACCAGTGTCAAAGACCCATCTATGGCTCCTTAGAGGATCACTGAAATGATTTAATTAACAGGTCAACACCAAAGATAAAATTCATCAACTGGTTGGGGAAGTCTCTTTATTGTGTATATACATAAATGCATCTGATGTAACAGTGATAGTGTGCTTTATTTAATGCTGAGCCTGTCTAATGGCAATCAGCAATATTGTCCAGATCCTGTAGGTGGAAGCGCCCAAACAAGCAGGAGCAAATCCTGCAGAATGTTATTTGACAGCATGTGCCCACTAGAGGACACATACTGGGTGTCATCAGTAACGGCACACCTGCCATCTCCCCCACTAATCTCACTTGATGTGTTTAGGAGATAGGTGGAATCAATGTTTCTGGAAGTCAGTCTGTTCCATTATCTGGTAGTCCAGAGGAGATACTGACATCTTGGCAAGTTAGAGAAAACAAAGACACATTTCTTAAAGAACATCAAAAATATAGGTACACTAGCCAAACTGATGTCTGTCAATGTGGAAATCACATTTAAATAGATGATTAATGATGATGGCAAGTGTTATTGCAAAAGTAAGAACTAATAATTACATTCCCCATATACCTTTGATTACTTAAGCAAACGTTCACCTTACAGTAGGATTGCTTTCTATTTGTTGATCATTTATTAACAGGTAAAATCACTGGGATTTATTGTCTGTGTACTTTCATAAAAAGTAACCATTGTAATGAAATGTTATTCTTTATTACTTTTAGATACTGTACCATTGCCTAACAGGCATTAACTGTGACTATTTTGTTGTAGCCTATAATGTAAATGTATCTGAGAGTTTTCAAAGAACATAATTATTTAGATCTCATTTGGGTTTTCCCCTATGTAAGCAGTGCGGTTTTCATTTTGTAAAAACTACAGAAAGGTGTGAGTTGTTCTAAAGCAGGTAAGAATAGAAGCCTCACAGAAAAAAAAGTTATTACAGCTATACACTGAGACACTGAGTACCAACCTTTAGATTTAATGTCCCTAAGATAAACTCATGTTAGAATTGGTAGTGATTATATATGCCTTCTTACAAGAGCAAGCAAATCAAAAAACTATGAAGCACAACAACAACAACTGCATATCAATCATTCGTCAAAGATTCTGCAACCATGCTCGAGAAGACGAGGTGATTAACTGACCTCTAGCCCTGGTTTAGAGAGTCTGAGTGTTACCCATAAGATCTTGTTACAGACAGAAATCTCCCCCTTACTCTCAGAATCAATCTCTAAATACCTGTGACAGTGGCCTTCACAGTTAAGCCAGGGCCAAAATGTCAGTAAGTAAAAGTACTAATAGTGCCATACCTGCCAGCCACCTGCTAATAGCAGTGGGAAAAGAAGAAAAAAAACAACGTAATATTAAATTTTCAGTTATTTCATCATCAGGTGTAACGGATCCTTTTCTCCACTAGCTCAAACCCAGCCACAAAACAACCCCTGAGTGCTCTCCACAAGCAATTTGCACAAAAAATAAGAAAAAAACAATGAGAAAAAAAAGCACTGTCATCTACTAATGTGGCTATGCTCCTGCACTTTACGTAATAATATGTAATATGAGTAAATTATTTTACTATTTACTTAAGTTTTAATCTTTTTACCATGCACATTCTCTGATCCATGTTCTTAGTCAGTTCAAAGTCATTTCTGATTCACGCAATAACTATTAAGAGTACATATAAAGTTGCAGTTCAAACAACCTTTATATCACACACATGCAGTCGTCCAGTTGCACGACATTACCACATAAGCCAGGGGGTTTCTCTGTGCTGATATTAACTCCAGGCTCTGATTGTCTACACCATGACAAGCTGGGATTGCATGGTCTTGGAGTGTAGGGGAAGTGGGGTTTAATGTCCCCTGCCTCCAGCTGCACTAAACAGGCAGATGCAGAACTCTGGTGATGCCCATATATAGGCACCAAAGAAAAGGAGTGCAGAGATAGTGGATGACAGGGCAGTTTATTCCTGACTTTGGCCATAAGAATTGCGACTATGAAAAGTAATAGCAAAAGGTATAGGAACGTGTCAGGAAAGGAGATCCCATGTTTCAAAGACTTTTACCACTTCCACAGTTATAGCAACATGTGACATCATCTCTAAGATATTAAAAAAGAAAAGAAGACTTAAGCGAGATCGATGCCACAGTGTTTTTTGGGGGAAGGGGGTTTATTGCCATAATGACTCACATGCTAATGCCCATTTATTAACCACTCTTTACTGCAGGTATGAAAAAGTAAAGGTAATTAGAAATTGCAGGGAGATAAAGATGCAATTAACATTTAAATTTAGAGTTCTCTGTCCCTCCCTTTGCTATTTGGGGCTAGCTGAGGAGAAAAGGGTTGCAGAGAAAAGGACTTACTAATTACTCAGCGGGAGAAGACCCTCTCATTTACTCTGTAGCCGTAAGTCAGACTGATGCCCCTGTGTCTTAATGAAGATTAAGACCACTCACAATACTGCAAGGTGTCTGAATGTCCACAGTGACCAGGGGATTTACATACACACAGTAGGCACGCTCTGTCTACGTAGCCAGAAGTGTTGCCATGACACCGTATAAATCTCCTGTTGTGCTATCAGACATTAGGCAGACAAACAGTAACAAGAGCTTTAACATTCTCTGTAGCTGCTGCAGCACAACTGCATTGCTGATGGGCAGTTATAGGATAAAGCATCAAAGATTGATTTATTTCTGTTCAGCTGTCAGGAGTTGGGTGCACCAGCTGTTAATGTAAGTGTTCACTAAGTGGAGATGAATGCATCACTGAATCAAAAACACATCATTCAAACAAGTTCTTTTGTAGAATCTTAGTTGCTACCTTACATTCACATGAGGAGTCAAAGACTGTGTTTGTCATATCTGACCTGACAAATGTTGGTTGGAATTGTTGCTTAAGACTAAGAGGCTGAAAAGCAGTGTTTTACTGCCCCCTCACTGGTTAAAAGTTCAAGCCTCCGAATATAACCAGCACCACTGGCAGTTGGGTCTGTTCAGAAATGTGCTCTGTTGCACTTACACCACTGCAACAAGGTGAGAAGTGTAACTAATGGACGTCAGAAAATCAACATTTTTTTAATTATGTAAACTGGGAAGACTTTAAATTACATTGTTTTTGATTTGTTCCCTAGCAACCAATTTCTAGACATGTTGTAGAGGTTCTTTTGAAATGCATTTTCGGGAAGTTTTGAAAGTGCACAGTGCACCAGCATTGTCCGCTCTTGCCTTAGCTTCCAGCACTGGCTGTGCAGCTGTGATTCTTTCTCCACTGTTGTTATTTCTCTAACGAGACTTATCTCTTGTTGTTACATGGATATATTCTTCGAGTCTGGGCTGAAACATGTGCGCTCCCCGGTACCTGGACCTGTTAGAGGCCGGTGGTGGTGGACGGTGCAAACCTCAATTGTCCCCAAACTGCATTTCAGAGGACGGCCCTCTGAATGTGTATCTGTTCTGCGGTACGTTGTGGACAGCGAGGTGGTAAAGACCACAGCAAGAGAGTGTAATCACTGTGTGGATGGCATACTTTCACCACACATAAATACCATTATGTAAACAACATACTTAACTAAGGTGGAGGAAACTAAAAGGAAGAATAAAAGGAAGACCTGTTATAGCTAATGCAATTATGCTGCAGTAAGACAACCCCCAAATATGTATAAAAAAGTATATGCTGTTATTGTAACAATCTTGGATAGCTCATTCAACATTTGTGAATATGAATAATTAATTTGTTTTCCTTTGCTGTTTCTGAGATATACATGCAAAGTTCTTCAGACAGAGAGAGAGAGAGAGAGAGAGAGAGAGAGAGAGAGAGAGAGATATCTTTGACACAGTTACAGTATGTTAGAGGGCTCAAGGTTTTTACCAGAATGCCCTGGGGCAGACTGGCCTTCTGGAGTACTAGAACTTTTCCTGGTGAGCTGGCAGTAAGAGAAGGAACACCAGTAAGAACAGATAAAATAATTTTATAATGCTGTCTGATTCTTCATCACAGATTTGTATCACTTTATATGAGTCTCTTTGTTGCGGGACCTTTTTTTCCATCACATTCCGCTTCTGGTGCATGGGCAATATGTCTCTCCCTTTCTGCCCATGATGTGAAATAAATATAATAATTGGATACAATTATAAACAATTTGTCGTTTGTTTATTTGCAATAGACCATATTGGTGCTGATGCATCACAGAGCACTATATGTATGAATCATATACATTTTTAATGTATGCATTTCCATCTCACCGAATACAAATATAGGTCTCAGACTGTCAGCAGAATAACACACCAGTTACTTGTGATGCTCAGCTTTACAAAAGCATTGAGCAACCCTGTCCAGTTTCCTTTGGAGCAGACATAAATATACATGTCCCCCCATAATTGAAAACTGTACAGGCACATGGGGACTTTGAGTCGAATATGAATGCAGTTCTCATTTCAATTTCTTCTTTTTCAATTTCTGTTTAGCAAAACGATAACCCCAAACCTCACTCACTGGCATCACCGTCAATAGAAATCACACTGCCGGATGCTGCCTCCGCCCCTCCCAATGACCCAATCTCCCTCACTCTTTCCCTTATTTTCTAAATCAGCTGTTCTCAAAATCAGCACTCCATACAATGGCTTCTGGGACTTCACAAAAGCATTCCTTCTATAAAGAAAAAAAGAATTTGAGGACGTGTTTCCACTGCATATGTGAAAGAAAAGCAAAAGGAAGATTACATTTTTTCCCAACCTGGGTTTTACTGTTATAGTGTTTGTCAATGCACTGTAGCTATAGGTCAGTGTTACAGTGTACTAATTATTGTCATTGTACATAGAGGGAACATCTACTTTGCTTTGGGGGGGTGCTTTATAACAGAGGCCAAACAAGTGCAAGTCCAACTTTTACCTCAAAAACTTTATTTAAAGGTTATAAAAAGGTTATGATTCAGTGTCTTTACCCAAATAATCTATTACAACTGTCTTCTGTGCTGGAGAGCCTCTCAGGGTTAAACCCGCAGGCTGACTTTGTTGTGCTTATTATGGGATGTGGCCCAAAGCCTGTGCAACTGAGAGGTCTTACAAAAGTCCTGAAGTCATGCAGACAGTCCAAAAAGGAACAACAGGAAGGTTTTTTGTTGTTGAAAAGGTTGTTGGCTTGTAGTTCCATATCACCTTTGGAAACTGTTTGCAGTGTACGTTAAAGCTGAACTGAACTGGAATTTCAATAATGGTGATATAACAGATTTATTTGGTTTCTTCTCATTGGTTCAATTATTGAAATGTATGAATTTCAAAGGGATAAAATGGTAAGTTGAAAGTGTTGTTAGATTTATTTGATTAATTTGACCAATTACATTTTCCATTTATCTGCCTCTATTTTCTTAAACGAACAGAACCTTAACCATGTCTACTTTCTGTAAATGCATATATATAATAATAATATATAAGCAGTCTATTTCCTAAAATGCATAATGTGCTTGGATACAATAAATGAGAGTGCATGACAGTAGGCTGCGCCCACACACACACACACAGGTCACTGTTACCCCCCCCCCAAAACAATCCTGTACTGAAGGTGGAGCCTGAAACTGAAACTGATCGTCCTCCATGTGGTGGTAGTCAGATACTACAGGCCTGTCCCTCACAGGCTCAAATGTATAACCTGTGCCAATAAAATTAATCATTTAGTGATGTCATTGATATTGTCAGCGTTCTAATACTAACAAACGCAATTTTTGTGTTGCTTAAAAAAGCTATATTGATTTGTTTAATTAAATTTTTTAGTGTAATTTATTTTTAATTATCATAACCAACAACTTATCAACGTTTATTCTTTCAGTTCAGTTCATCTTTAACATTAACGTAATGCTAACCTACAAGTTTTTTGGTCAAAAAATGAACTTATTACTAGTAAATTAATACTGTATGAGACATGCTGCATTAATATTATTAGAACTTTAGGTTTTGTTGCTTTTTACTCAAGTCAGAATAAATAATGTAAAACTGACTTATAAATATGGATAAGATGTCCCTTTCTTTTGTTTGTGAAAGCAGTAGAAAAAGTTATATTGTTTAGTTGAAATTACCAAAAATCATGCATTTCAGGTATATGTTACAGATGATAAGAAAACACTGTTACACTACAGTAGATGTGTGGATTCATTAGTCAACTATTCATTATTATGGGTTTTTTGTTATCACTATTATTCTGTCAGAGATTTGGACTTGACTTCTGACTTTTCTATCTTAACTTGGGATTTCTGTGGAAAAACTTTCCTAGTTACTAACCAGTTTCCTAACTGTAAAAAAAAAAAAAGTAAACATACTTAAAATATACTCAATTATACGGTGTCTTTTCTTTCTTTAGAACATAAAAGTCAACTGACAGACAATTGTGTCACGTAATGCATGTGGGATGGAGCATTCTAGTGGTATGACGCCGAAATAGACAGGAAGTATCTACCTTTACCACGGTTCGAAATCAAACCTGGGCCCACTGTGTCGAGGAGTAAACCTCTATATATGCTCTGCCAACTGAGCTATCTGGGCATTGTTAGAAATTTTCAGACTAACGTCGTGTCATATAACATTTTAAATTCCAACAGCATCCTGTCTGTGTTTTTCTAATGGTGTATGTAATATGTCCAATGCATGCTGATGCTTTTTCATACTATGATGTTGAAGTTGAGTTTTTTAACCTGTAGTAGCACTATGGAGCAGTTTTTTATGAGTGAGTTCCTGTTTTCTTTGTCTGATCAAGGCCACACATGCGTTTGACATAAGACACAGTCCCGACACGGTTTCACGCTATTCCACTGATTTAGAGCTGGCTTTAATGCTCCGAGTGACACAGCAAGGCAAGCAAAGGCCGATGAGAAGGACACACAACATGCGTTTCAATGAGTAGCAAGGGCTCTAAACATAACTTTTGTTTGTTTTGAAAAAAAAAAAAAAACTCCACAGGCCACCTCTAACATCTGCCCACAAGTAACTGATAAAATTCAACCTTTCAACTCCGGCTCATTTTTAAATGTTTGTTTTCATGGATGCTTATGTGATTCCATCATGCTAATTATTTTTTAGAAAAGAGCTGTCAGCTTTCTTCACACATTAAATGAGTTTTGATGAAACAGTGGAGAAGAAATGTTAAAATAGCCGACAGGGTGGCAGCAGCACAGCATGAAACAAGACCATGTCATTTAAGCTACGAGACTGAACGACGAGGACACCCCACTGAACGTGCATTTAATAAAATTAAGGGCTGACGCAAAAGCATGCAGCACAACAGAACAAGGCTAATAATATTTCTCTAAATCACTCACTTTGATTTTTGCAATGCATGAAAAAACAGATCAGTGAAACTGCACACAGTTTTATCACTGAAGATTTACAGTCATTTGATTGATGTTCAATCATTTGTTTGGGTTTCACATGATTTGCTAAATTAAAAAAGATGTATTAGCAGAGCATCCACTAGTGAATATGCAACTCGGTATTTACCTCTGAGTGGCGAGGCAATTTGGATGGGAAACAGGCAGCCAGTGGTCTTGGCAAGTAAGGCAGTATTATTTCCAAAAGTTTTTCATTTTACTGCTGCAGCTTTATAAAAGATACAGAAGAAACTCACAACCTTCAGCCAAAATGTATTTGCTATTTGATGCCATTGAGGCTGAAAGTTAAAGAGTGGAAAACTGCACACAATAGCGATGTACATACTGTGAATGCTTTAGTAGGCACCATTATAAGATTTAAAAGAACGGAAAAAGGATAAAGGCAAAGATGCGGAACTAACAAGATGAAGACATAATGACGGCAAAGCAAGAGCATGAAACAGAGCAGTCAATTTAATTGCTGCAAGAAGAAGTCTGGGCAATATGTAGTATTTTTCTTTTCAACTTGTGATTTGAAAAAAAAAAAAAAAAAAAACTCCTGAACACACTGTGTTAAACCTTGAGATTATCAAAACACCAGTTTAATGAGAACTGCAACTTGACGTCTTGGTAATTGGAACACATCGTTGTCCTTCAGGGAGGTTCATGCTTTTAGTTGTGATTTTCTGATGAAGTAGACTGCTTTAAACATTGTATCACACACTTATATAACTAGGACCAACATTGATTCATAAATGTTCTTTTTTTTCTTCAAGAAAGCAGTAGAGTAGAGGAACTGGCTTCAGTTTGGATCTGGGAGAGCTGGGCTCTGGATCAGCGCTCTATGTGGATGTTCTTACTGCCACAGAACACTCCATTATCTCAAAATGACAGCTAAATTGGCCCGTCAACAAAGCTACACTCATCTAAGCAACTTCACTGGTGCATTAGTGCTTCTTCCAAACATAGATCAGGGATATGGGGCATCTCTTCCATACTAGATGCCACAGGGGGAAATTAGAGAGTTTCTAAGCGATGCACTATTCAAACATGCAGGCTTGGCTAGTGGTTGGTTGCCCTTGCCTATCGGAATCCTAGCTGAGCTGCTTAAGTATATTTCATGACATAAAGTTTAGGAAAAAACAAAAACAAAATCAAGCCCAGTGCATTAGGGGAACAAAGTCTTGCTGAAGAATACCAGCACACAAGTGATGGTGTGTTAATAATTCAAAGTCAGTACTTTTTTAGCTGCTTCAACTTCAAGCTCCAGTGACGATTTTTTAGTGGCTTTTAATAAAAGCAGCCACTACATATCTATCTATCCTGTTTATTAATCCATTCAACAATGGACCTTACTGCAGGTCTTCCCAAATTAGGATCACCTCTGTAGCTCTTAGCTGAGGATCCATAGCTTTCTTGTATATTTATTGACTTATCTACAGACCTAAGCAGGTAAATTAATCAGCTAACTGTGAATTGAGGTTTTACCGCCTTAAACTCGTGTGAATTAAATTTCTTGTATTTCTGGTAAATCCATAAGGCAATGCCACTATCTCCAGTCCAGGCTGTTGAAGACTCGTCCATCCCCAAACAGACTGTATGCCCCTTCTACGCCTGCAGGTTAATCAGTCTATTAAAAAAAACTGTCTTGTGTAAATTAATATTTGCTGGATAGTACTAAGCATGATTAAAAAGGTTGTTAGATGTATGCTATAGAGTTTTACGTGTCACTCCTGAATGCAGTACAAATGCAGTACATACAGTAGATATGTAAGTCTCTAGAGGATTTTGACAGTTTTTTTAGGTCCTCTAAAATGTTTACAGCACTGAGTCCGTCGAATTGAGTCTAGAGAAAAGAAACTACTTTGCATTTCTATATAGGCTTTGAGTTGGGGAGCTTAGCTAAGCAACATGGAGACTGAAAATCAGACAGGCAGCTAATTTATAATCTTTTGGTTAGGTTTTGTCTCAAATCCACAAGGAGTTTTCTGCCAGATATATCCCTGAAATGCCAGCCTCCATAACAGGACGCTGTGCTTGTGTGTATGCGTGATCATGCCCATATTATTGTGCAGAGATAGTGCAAGAGTATGTGTGGGAGGAAATAATGCATTTCAGAAAGTCATCAAAACCTTTTGCAAAGTACTTTTGTGTTGTGTGGCTGGCACGGACGGTCAGATTGGCCTCAAGCAAAGATAATGGTCCTCATTTATGAAGCGTGCGTACGACCTAAAACAGGCATAGGATGGGCGTACGCTGATTCCTACGCAAACCTCGGCATTTATCAATTTGAACGTGAGCATAGGCTGCAAAAAAATCTCCCTACAAATACACGCCAGAAAATGTCTGCAACATTGTTTTAGCCTGTGGGGTTCGGCACAACATCGCACAGGAAAACAGGGTGCCATAAATGTAGTGATGGAGCCAGATGACCCGATGCCCAGAGAGCAGTGTCCAGCACAGCCCCAACTGGGTGCTATACAAAGGAGACAAGATATTACTCCTTGCTTTCAAAAGGTATAGTGTTATGTTTGGCAGTGATTTTCAATACAGGAAACATGAAGATGCACAGCCTTTTTATTTATTCTTCAGGTTTTCGTTTGTCTTTTAAAGTGTCCTTAATGGCCACAAGTGAACGATTTCTCATTGACCGACATATTTCGGCTTGTTTTTCCAGCCCCACACACAAAAAAACAAAAAATGCTACCGGGTATTTATTTAAATATAGGTACACCTACATGTAGGCCTAAGAGATTGCAATATAAGCCTATATATTAATATTAGGAGTACACATGTCAAGGATGTATAAATCAAATGAACTTCAGCTGGAATCCGATTTAATATGGCAACACTATTGACCGCATCAGTGATCTCTTTCTATTCCACATTCTTCCTACAGCCTAATACCAGTTTTTAGGCTGCCAAATAGGACACACGTTACTGCAAATTAAACTGAGATGTCAGGGTTTCAATCTCCACCTCTGAAAAGGGTCGCTTCTTAGCCAGATTACGTCAGGCCATGTCGTAAATAGTAGGGGCGAGGCCTCAAAATCGAGAATATATTTGGATGTGATGTTTAAATTTGTCTCCAGACGTGGCATTTATCAATGTACGACCATTCTTACGCACTGATTGGTGTGTTACAACCGTTTCATGAATCCCACGTGAAGCCTGTTGTAACAGGATTTCTGTGTGCATATCTGCGTTGGTTTCCATGTTTGTTGATAAATGACGGCCACTGTCTCCTAGCCTTGCTTCTCTGTTTATGCATTTACCTGTATAATACGAGACAAATTTGACCAAAGGAGAATTCACTCTAAAGCTTAGCCTTTGTATAAACTGGACAATCCGTTAATGCAAACGTCCTGTGTGTGTGTGTGTGTGTGTGTGTGTGTGTGTGTGTGTGTGTGTGTGTGTGTGTGTTACAACACTTGCACCAGGATGCCCCCGCATACAGCTAGCAGGCGGGGCTCCTACAGGGAAGACCTTGACTGAAAGGCAAGATACCTTTAAAAAAAAAAAAAAAAAAAAAAAGTAATTTGCTGCACCTATTCAGAAATCAACTCCCAAGAGTTTTATGCTGAGAGGTCTGAAGATGCAGTGAGGCAATTCATGCCAGTTGTCGTTGCCATTTAATTAAGGGTTAAGGGTGGCTGTCCATATATGGAGAGAGTGATTAGAATATACACTAAACATTCTGTTAATCATTTCCTTCCTTCTAACTGAGAATGTAAGCCAAGAAAACAATGTGAATTTTGCTTATAACATGCAATACTAAAAGAGATAAATAATAGCCAACCTCAGAAGTCTGGGTATACTTGAGGATGTATTGGTATGATAAACCATTAGACATATTATGACAAATGTCCTAAAGTACTTTCACTGTTTTACATTGTGTGCATCATCAAGCCATGTAAATGCAACTGCCAAAGTGCCTTGGCAGAACATCAGTCAGTGTAATCTAACAAGGCTAAATCTATGACTGGAGATAATCAAGAAGAGCTGAGTAATTCCAGAAAGCTGCAAACTGAGCTTTATAGAAAAAGGAAGTGTAAAGGCGGATTGCAGTGGACCCAAGGCTATAGGCATCAACTGTAACTAGTATGGATCTCTGAATACTGTTTATCAATGACCCCTTCCACTCTCCTGCTTCCTCCACAGCTCTCCCTTGCCTTATTGCCAAGACAGGCAATGGCTAATTACTGTACAGCAACCAATACCAATACTTTTCTATCTCCCTGGTCATGTCACATTACTTCAGCTGAGTTACCCTATTCATATTTCTCTTGACAGGTGCATCTGTCCATGGAGAATGAGGCAGTGTGTTAATCGGCAGGTAGAGGATGTTATAATTTAAAGGTGTACCTCTGGGCTAACACATGGCTCAGCCAAGGTGAAAATGAAGGAGGGAGTGGAGTTTTATTGAACACAGCAGGGTTCTTGTCAATAACACTGCCACTTTGCATTGGGTTTGATGATGCTATTAATGGCATGAGGTCAGTGCACATCTGTGCATGTTTGTGTCTGACCTTACCCTGCAAGTATCACTGGGAGCGTTGATCAGGATATACTCATTCATTTTGCCAGTTTCTCACAAGCAACTAAAGAATGTGTTGAGCACCCACATTCAAGCGCCAAATCAATATGAGTCAAGGAGAGAGAAAAATTGGAGAAGGAGAGACAATGCGGAGAGAGAAAGTGGCAGACTCTGCGTGTGTCTAAGCACGTGCATGTGTGCAAGAGAGAAAGAGGGAAGCGGGAGAGAAATAAGAGAAAGTCTGAAATGAGACAGCAAGTATAGGAGTGCACAGATTGATATAGCAATTACCAAGAAAGCTATCTCTCAGTTAGGAATACATCTACATACATTAGAGCAGGGTTGCTCTCCAGCCACTGTTTCTCTGAGGTTGGCTCGGCAGCGTCTCACACACAAACGGAGCACGAGAAAAGGTCATCACTGGACAGCCACTGTGCACACACTAACAATGAAGAACCCATCTATCGTGCATGTTGCTCATATCTCCAGAGAAAGAAATCCATCTTGTTGGCAAGGGAAGAATGAAAACAAACTCTCAAAAAGTAAAGCAGAAGTCTATCTTCAAAAATAGACATATTGCACACACAAGACTTCTCCTCACTGGTCTTAAGTCCATGATGTTTATTGGAATTCCAACATCAGCTGTAATTCAAGTAGTGTCATCCCATAAACATGAACGAGGTCAATTACCTGTCACTGCACCAATGGACGCATGCAGCGACTTACACTTGGAAGCAATGCTTGCCACAGTAAGATTCAAAGGACTGGCTGTCATACACACTTTCCCTGAGCTAGCAAGTAAATCCGGTTATAGTTAGCCTATAATGTATGCAGAGAGAGGACCAGCATATGCTTGTGGATTGTGACTACAGTCCCTGCAATACATAGAGAGTTTTGCATGAAAATACAATGCTGATACCAAATGGGCTCAGAGTATGCATGTAAGCGTTTCAAACACCTCTGTTGGTTCAGGAGACATCAGACACGGAGAACAAAGAGAGAACGCGAGAGAGCAAGGGAAAAGAAGACAGAAAGGTGAGGGGGAGTGGGAAAGATGCTGTGTAAATAAACCCCTGAAAAAGAAGAAAGAGGTAGAGGACAAGCAGATGAAAACAAAAACCGTGGTAAAAATGATCCAATGTGACTTGGATCTCTGCCGCAAGCTCAAAGCTATGCTCTGCCAGTGTATGCATGTCTGCACTGTGTGTGACCGAAATGTTTTTTGGTGTGTGTGTGTGCATGTGTGTGTATACATTACACATATACTTTAACTGAGCACCATTCACCATGTTTTATGTCAGATAGCTGTAGGTGTACATGAATTGTGATGACAACACGAGGCTTGTGTAGGGAAGTGTACAGCACAGGTTTGCTAACTGTGGAGTCCTCTCTTTTTGGGCACGTGGAAAGAGGAGAAAGCATTACTATTCAACAGAAGTCGGCTGAGGGGTCAAACTGGTAAGGCTGTATCTGGTGGACTCTAATACTAAATTCTCTTTGACAAAGCTCAGGTCAAGGATCTACATACGTATATCAGACCATCTCAGCATCCGAAGATTGCTTCCATTTCATTAATGGCACAAAACCATATAAAGTGAAACCGGCTTTTACTCTGAGTGGAGAATGAGCCAGACTGAAAATCTCTGTTTCTAAGGACTTGCAGGAAAAAAGGATAAAAAAGGATAAAAATGGATACAAACGGGAAAGCTAGAGTAAGGGTGGGGAATGAAGAGAGGGAGGGGACGCACAAGTGATGAAAGTAATTAAACACTGCCATCTGCTGGTTAAAACATGAACATACTGTGTGCTTTGAGTCTGCAGATTATGTATTTGAACAGCTGCACCTTTGACCACCTGTTTGCATCGATCCAACCAAAGCAGATGTGACACACAAAGGACACAGTGCTGGGCCAAACTTGACATAATAAAGTTAAAAAAATATCCAAATCCAACAATGAAATAGTATATTCCTGCTCAGTAAGAGGCAAATTCAATTTTCTGGTTGAAAGAACAAGAAGAAGCGCTGAGGATGGGGTAATCATTTTGATGCAACAACAATTACGTAAAAAGAAACCATCGCCATCTTCTCCCTACTCTTCCCGTCTCTCATCTAATCAAAGGCAGCAGCAGCAGAAGAATAAAAAGGAAGACCTTTACAACTCGTACATGTACTGGTGGGACTTTCCTAGCTCAGTTACATTACCTGAGTCATAGTATCTTGTATGTCTTCAAATTGAAAAAAGCTCTATGAGAAAAGTACTTACTTTGCTGCTGCAGCTCACAAGCTGATGTCTTTATGTGTGAAACTTCAAATGTGTGAGAGAGTGGGAGAGACCAACAGTGTCACGGTTTTAAAAGGCTGTATCAGGTGCTTCTTGCTTTTGACTATTCAAAAGATAAGGAGGTGTAAAGCAATAGAACGGCATGGAGACAGAGAGATCTTTTGCATAATAAAATGTGGATTGCAGTTAGAAGGTAAGAGGGAGAGAGTTACAGTATGTCTGTTTCCTGCCTGCATGTAAATGCTCCCAGATGGTGATCCTCAGAAATAGATATTTCTACATGTTCATGTGGTAAAAACAACTGGTATATTATCTGCGTTATAAAAAATCATTATACATCTCAATATTTGCTACAATGAATTCATGAATTCCCTGCTAAATTTAATAGAATTGCTACACAGTATATTTATGCTGTGACCTAAAAATCTACGCCTGTTTGTGCTACAGCATGTCTTTACCCACATACCCATCAGGCCCTGACTCCATCTGTCCTCCCACTGAACTCAGATCCCTGAATAAAGATTTTTATTCCAACATGACAGGGACTTTTCTGCATAGCAAATTTAAAGGTGGCCTTGCTCAGATTCTGCCGCCTTTACCAAAACTTAACTGTGACATCAATAATAAAACCTATATATGTTACACTTTACAAGAAGGTATAAGAGTGACATGACTCTGTCATGAACGTGTCATAAAACATTATAAACAAGTCATAAATGTTTTGGTTTTCATCATTTGGTTTTGTTCTGACAAGTTATGGTTAGGGATCATGTGTCATCACGTGTTAATGACAGTGTCATGTCAGATGCATGGTTAAAAAAAAACGATGGAAAATGGATAAAATGCTAATCAAGCACTGGCCATTGCTCATGTTGATAACAAAAAAAAAGGTACATTTGTGTAGAAAGAGAGAACTGTCACTATTTTACTAGTCACGTAACAAGATAACCAAATGTCAACCTTGCCATTATTAACTGGCACACGGGAAGACTCCGTATGAGTTATTTTTTACACTGGGTGGCATTTGTTTGACAGATGAGGTCTTATTAGGTTTTATGTACGTATGAAGATCTTTTATTTACAACACCACTTATTTGAATGAAAAAGGGTTATAAAACCTATTATTATCATAGTCACCATAGTCAATGCCTGCTATAGGTAAAGTAGGCACATGACGTCTTGCGAATTTGCTTCAGACTTGTAATACATAAATCAATGTTCAGTGTAATAGGTTATTTGCCTCATTTTGTGCCATGAAAAACCCTGAATCACATGTTGACTGCTTGAAACCATTAATATGTCCACAGCAAACTAATTTAAATAATAAAATAAATAGTTGATATGGAAGCCCTATATTAGTGACTATAAAAAGGTACTTGGGAAAAGTATTGGGAACATTGGAAAATGTTTTCATATTATATTTTATACATTTTTGGAGGAAACACTTTCCCAACATGTACACAACAATCCGAAATGAAACTCCTTGCAAAAAGTTTGATGAGGAACTCTAAAAGGTAAAAGGTGGAGGGGAAATTCATGTTGCCTCTTTGTTATATGCCAAACAACATTGAACTTGAGTGAATTTGAACTGATGTTGACCTTCACTTTCTCTCTTAATAGATCTTGTACCTCTGTGTCTTAAGACTTATTCCAAACTAATTCTGGGTGTCAGTAAAACAACAGTACAGATGAGGTCAGACCCTCTTTCTTGTCTTATTCATAAGCTGCCCTTTCACTCCAGCTACAGACCAGCATCTGTGCGCTGCATTTAAAAATCTTGTCTAACCTTTTGTGTCACAGACTGTACCTGTTCAGGAGCAATTGAGGCGATGCACTCAATAGTCTTGCCATTTTCATTTTAGTGGCATATGAGCATCAATCTTTCTTCCAAATCATACAGAGCCCTCAGGATGTTTTTCCTAATTAAAGAATTAGAGAATTCTGGCCAATGTTTATGTTAATTTTGATCGCTATAAATATGTGAGTACTTTCAATTGAAAAAACCCCGACCTGAATCGGTGCAGGACAACTGAGTAGCTGCAGCTACGTGTACAAGCTTCCACTGAGCTAAAACAGCAGTTAATGGGGCAAGATTTAGAGTGCTTTTGTGAGGTGGGTGTCCTCCATGCCTTTGCGGCGACAAGGAACTACCTATTTTTCAGGGGGAAATAAACTACAATTTGTCGCCGCGAAGGCAACACACCCACCACACCACCGTGCACTTGTGGGATTGTTGTTAACACTTATCATTAGCTAGCAGCTAACAGCTAATAACGGCATTGAAGGCTAGCTGTTACCTCGTGCTGTCTCTTTGGAATTCAGTTGTAGGAAAAGGTAGCTAAACAGTAGTGTGCAGATCATGTGTGTGAAGAGTGAACAGCAAAGTTGTTCACAAGGAAAAAAACTTGGAGTAATGTAACTAAGAAAATATAGCAGATATATATAACACACGGAAGAGCTTTTTGAGTTTGATGGTCGTCCTTATTTATTCAAACCCGAGAATACAGACGAAGAACTCGCCTCACAAGAGTTGGAAAGTACCAGACAGAGAGGCAGATGAAGCAGCTGCTCCAAGTGCGAGCTACAGCTAGCAGTAACGTTATTACTGTGCAAGCCACATGTAGCCCGTTTCCATGTAGTTACATAGTTACTGATATGGTCATAACCACTACAGTGCTCAATTACCTATTTCTGAGGTGGAAATAAACTACAATTTGTCGCCACAAAGGAAGGACACCCACCACACCACTGGGCGCTCAGGGGATTGTTGCCAGCAGCTAACTGGGTAGCAGAGTAGGTGAATTAAAACAATGTCTGACTTGAAAACGCATCTTGATGTTACGTAAGGGCCCTGTTCATGTTGCACAGACATACAGTACTAAATGCAGTGTGTGCCTGTTAAGAGGCACAAAGGCACTCTAAAACTTGCCCCGTTAACTGCCGTTTTAGCTCAGTGGAAGCTTGTACACATATATATATATTTATAGCAATCAAGATTAACACAAAAATTGGCCGGAATTCTCCTTTGAACATGGAAAATAATCCACATAGCAGGCAATCCATATTCTCCCGATTTGTTTGTGTTGTTGAGCTGTTTTTACAGATGATTGCACATTCTGGGCATTGAAATAGAGGAGATGAAAAATACTCATTCTACCCAAAAAAGCAATAAATTTTTTACACTATGATCAGGTTCTTTCATTCCTCAGTATAAGTGTGAGATGGACATCAATTATTGTAACCGCCTAGACACGCATCTGCATTTTTGTGTGACTAAATGTCCTATAACGTATGAGTGAAAGAAGCTGTAAGAAACACTGGTGACAGAACAGAGAATGAAGGAATCAAAATCAGTAGAAAGATTTGTCCATATCCACTCACTGATGCCTAACCCATGAAATGAGCACCGCCAATGTTAACATTGTTTTGCCTGGATAGACTGTCTATCTGAGTCTGTATCTGTGCTGTACTCAGGTTTGCCATCCATCCATGCATCCAACCATTGCAGAGGAGTCAAAGAATGAGTAACAGATCAAAGCTGACTTGGGACAAGCACCCCAAAACAGATAAAAGCAATCATCCAACTCCAAACTCCATTACTGACAACAAAGCAAGGGTGCATGTGAGTGCTTGTGGGTTTATGTGGATGGAAAGAAAAAGGAAATGAGTTTAAGAATACCACAGTATCATTATATAAAAATAGCATATGTATCCCGAATGGTATGCACCATTGTGTGTATGTCTCCATGTGCTTTACCACCAAACAACCACTTACAAAAGTACATGTGCTTAAAACACGTACTGTAGCCCATGTACAGCCACGCGCACGCACAAAATCCTTCAAGTGCCATACCTTATAGCTCAGTAAATCAGGTTATTACTATTATGAGAGGATCTGGCCATCGCCTGTGTCTCTGTGGTAAGTTAGGAATTAAACATGCACCAGCTTCAGGCAAGCACAGAGGGCTAAGCAAAGGGCAATTTGTCTCATCTAACTGCTGCCTGTCTGTATGTCTGCCGAATGGAATCACATTATGCAGGTCTTTGGCTGTTCTAAAACGGCATACTGTTTTACATAAAAACAGAGCTGATGCGATTAGAGGCCAGAGCCTCCTACAGAATAACAGGACAGCAGGTTCAGATTAAACTACAATGAAGTTCTTTTCAAAGTGGCTAAGCCCTTAGCACTAGATGTGACTCTTTTAGTTGTTAATCTAATGTCTTGATGTGTCATTTTTGTTGTACTGCACATTGCTGCAGCTCGTCTTTTCACCCTGTGAGTTGAGTTCTGTTTTAGCTACAGAGCAAGGCATCGCACGAGCACGCGAGCATTATAACGTGTGTTACAAAGTGACACACGTTCGTCACGGAAGTAAAGGCGGGACTACAGTAGAACTGTTTTGAGCAGTTTGTGAACAATGTTTTCTGTTGGAGATGGTGAGTCCCTTTAGGGTGGACTTTGGTCTTTTTCACTTTAGAAGCCTATAACATGCACACAAAACATATAGAACACAATAAAGGAAAGGGAAATACCAAAAAGCATAATATGAGCACTTTAAGTCAAAATGGAAGATACTTGCAATTTCCAAACATCACCACAAGGGGGCACTGACATACTGTGAACTAGCAACCTTGTGGACAGAAAAATCATTAACACTGTAAAGTACAGCATAGAATGCGTTCATCATACCATAAAAAACAGAGCATTGTTTTAAGTGCTTACTAAAAAGAGTAACAAAGGGGAAAGATACAGATGACAAGAAAAAACTATGCAGTGTCTTGGAATATATATAGAGGTGTACTACACGATGCAGCAGCAGCAGGTTAAAATCTGACCTACGGCCCCTTTTGTGGAATGTCATTCCCCTCCTCTCTCCTCTTTCATGTATTCAGCTGTCATATTAAAATAAAGCCATAAATTATCCAAAAAATAATCTTAAAGAAAAAAAAGAACAAAATTACTAAATGTGTGTTTGATAAGTGTGTCATTAATTACAGTAATACATAAAACAATTATTCCCATCTCGTATTACAGAGCAGCAGTCAGAGCATTTACTGCGGTTGATCCATTGACTGTGTAAAATATTGACGTAGTCTCTATGAATGTCAGCCCCTCTCCCAGATTGCTGCTTGGGTTGATCTTATATCATTTAGGGACTAAGTACATTAAGAACCTCTACTTCATTGTACTTGAAAGTTTGCTTTCATAATTTACTTTATGTCTATTGTTTTCCATGTGTGTTCTGTCATTCAATCTTAGGCTACCAGAACATTTCTGTAATTAAACACAACATGTTAAGAGTTTGGGTTTATTCATCAAATCAACTGTCATCTCAAAAATCTAAATTGTATGCATCACCCATGTCCACTAATCACTAAAGTGAAAATCCCTAGGTAATAGGTTTGTTCCTGTCAAAATACATATCTTATATATTCTTGAGTAACTTCCTGAAGACTCCGTGGCAGTTCAGATATTAAATAAAAGTAATAGTAGTAGTAAGTAGTAGAACTATAAAGGAGCAAAACTGCAGAACATATTCAAGTCTAGTGCTCTCACAGAAGTGGGTAAGGTGCAGATGGGTTCAAGTGAGATAGTGTGACATGTGTCAATCTCTAACAATAAAAGCTGGGTTTGTAACAAATAGCCAATCTGAATTCTGTAGACAGATCCAGATTAGATGATTTAGAGAAAGATATAACTATTGATTGATCCTGGTGAGATAATAGGCAGTTGCATTGTGTAGCGAGTCATATGATTTAGTAGATAACGTCTTAGAAGTGATAAGACTGCTTCTGCTGGCAAGGCTGGACTTTCACACTGAAACAGTGGTTCTTAGGCCTGTTCCCCAGAGGGGTCTCAGAGTACTCCTGGTTTCCTAACCTACAATATGAGACACTCTTAGATCCATAATAATGAAAAATTAAAGGGGCCCAAATACCAAGCCAATATCCAAAACCTCAATCCCCTGACCTGTAGAGACACGAACACCTAAACAACCAAAAAGTTACCAGCTATGATCATACCAATAGTTCACCTTCAATACATAACCACTAGATGGCAGCAGTGAATTGTGCCTATGGAGACCACTCAGTTTTGTGATTGTCAGAGATATTGAGATTTATAGAGAGAAATAAGAAGTAAATAACCATGTCTTTGTGACACTGAAAATACTTATTTATTCAGATACTGAACGTGTCAGTATGAAAACCCATGTAGACACAGCAGCCTTCACAAAGTAGTGCAGATAAGAACTCCTGATTTAGCATGCAGTATTTCTAATAACATGCACACAATATAAAGAATTTGAAAAGGGGGTAACTGAATAAAGTCTTGGAGGCAGTGTTCCCCATATAACCTTAATTATTTTTTTGTTTCTGTTATTATAGGTAGAAATGTATATGACAACAACCAAGCCATCTTATATAGCAGATCTTGGAAATGTCCAATCATATTGATGTGCTTACTGTAGAAAAAGGTATGCTTTTTGAGAAGAAACTTTGAGAGAACATTAATGGTCATTAATGTTCTCTCAAAGTTGGGATATACTAGAGCCAGAATATATATGTGCTGCGTGTAGTAATTCAAGAAAGAACAGAATGCTTGCAGACTTACATCAAATTCATTGAGGGCAGCAGCCAGTTCCCCAATGCCGGCATGGCCGTGCTTCTCATCAGTGGGCGAGGTGGCCTGAGCAGCACTGGAAATGCCTCCTATGGCCTCCTGAACCTGCTTGAACACGTAGTCTCGGTTGGCACGTGTAGCCGCCACATCTGGGTGGCGCAGGAAGGCCTGTGAGGCAGTGTACAACATTGTGGCGTTTTTCTTAAGAGCCCCACGTGCAGCTGCCATCTCATCTCGACACTGGGGGTCTTTCAGCTCCTGAAAAGGTGACAAAGGTCATCAAGTTAGCACTAAAAACAAGTATAGTCAGTCAAGAAAGTCCATATTCAAGAATTAGGAAAGATCCTACAAAATACAGTATATGCGATTGTGTCTTTCTCAAAATGTTCAAATATTCATTAAGAGCTGAAAAAAAGAAGAGGGCCTTTGATGGCATCACTAATTCACAATAGAGACAAACAGAGTATGAACTGATCCTATTTCAAGACATTTCCTTTCCAAACATAAGTTCATGTCCCATCTGATGAATTGGTATTGTTCCAACTACACAAAGTTAGGGCAGCGTCAGCAGATCAGCAGCCCTGGAGCTGGATAGAATTCAACTCAGTGTTTTGCTCTGGGACAGTTCAGCAGGGTGGATTTTTGCCAAAATGACACTCGCAGGAAAAATCTTCTAAAAGCTTTTTGTCACACTGGGGGCAATGATAGATATTCAAACACTTTCATGTGTTATCCTCCTGGGTACAATAAGCACTGGTGCTGATATTTTTATACCAATACCATAATATATCAAAACTATATATAAAATGAAGGCCTTTGAATGTGGTAGAACTGTTGGTGTTGTTTACATAACACCACAACTAATAGTACTAATAGTTATCAACTAATAGTTGATTAAAAATAGGTTATTTTTCTGCTATAATAACCACATTTTCCATTTTGTGTGTGTGTGTGTGTTTCTATGAAAGCTAGCCTATACTATATTTTTGTCAGAATCTGACATCAAACAACTCTAGTCATTGATTGATGTCTTGTCAATACACTTGCTTGGTTTGAGTTTGAGCCACCACTATTCTCACACAATGGCTTAAACCCATACATTATTATACCCTTTACTGGATGTCCCGTTGTTTTAACCAGTATTTGTGTTCTGCACTTAACAACCTACAAATTAAATTTAGAAATCACCAAGACAGAGAAAGCCAGAGTGTAAACACCGGAAGGAGCTTTTTGCTATGGGAACTCCCTGCACCTGAATGTGACACACAAGTCAGGAGTGGTTTACTTTTTTCTGAGAAAGACTAAGCAGGACACAGGGGGCTTCCAGTTACCTGCTGTCTCCGGGCTGCCACATAGTTAAGCTTCACCATCTCCTTCCCAAACTCCTTGAAGCGGTTGGCAAGGTCCTGCTCATTGGTCGCATTCTTCACTCCCTCCAGGGCCTCCTCCACCTGGACACACACACACACACACACACACACACACACACACACACACACATACTGTAAACACTGGATCTTTCAAAAATGATGGATGCAACAGAAAACTACCGTACATTGATCCAAATAGTTTAATTCAGTAATAAACCTTAAGCGATACATGTTCCAACATACATTAAAGTAAGGGTGCTCCGATTGATCGGTCACTGATCGTTATCGGCCGATAAAGGCTTTAAATAGTTTGATCGGTGGTCTCCATAAATGCCGATCAGGTGGGCCACGCACCACTTGTGAGAAAAAAAATTCTACGCGCAGCTAAAATGGCGGCCTCCCTTCATTCGCCGGTCTGGCAGTTGTACAAGGTGTCTGAAAAAGACAACACATTAGCGATAACGTGTGTGCCAAGGAAATTCCAAAGTTAGTTAGCGCTATGAGAGAGAGAGAGAGAGAGAGAGAGAGAGAGAGAGCATGGCTCATACACTGCAGCTTGCCGTTGCCGACGGAGTTTTATCATAACGCAGCATCGCTGGTATAACAGCCTGTGGAAGAAGACACATCGTCGGTCATTTCAAACATTCCTAGCTTGCCTACTCTCGACTTCAAAATATTCTGAAGCAACTTGGCCAGCCTATTAAGAGGCTACAACAGGATGTACCTACCAGGTGGAACAGTACCATTCATATAAAAACTTCGAAAGCCACATTGTTGGAAGCGATCCAGAACAGATTCAGTGACATTCAATCGAAGCGCCTGTATACCATCGCAAAAGTGCCCAATCCGAGTTAAGAATTTCATTCGCACATTTCTCTCTTTCTCTGTGTCTCCAGTTGTGTTGCTGTCAGAGAATGAAACTATATTTAAATAATGTCAATGTTAATTGAATATATTGAATTATCTAAGCTCTAAGCTGTTTAAGATGTTTCTAACAGGATGTAGAATGTTGAAAGTTTCCTGTCAATAAAAGTAAACAATCGACAATTCACAGTACATTATCTTCTGTTAATTTTAATACATATAAATTGTTAAGTGTTAAGACTATTAAAATTTTATATATGACAGGATAAATAGAAGGCTTTCAAATAGACCCAGTGATCGATATCAATCAATACTGCTTTCAGCAATCGGTGATCGGCCCCAAAAATCTCGATCAGAGCACCCTTACATTAAAGTAAAAGAACAATAGAACACTGTAATTGCAAGCAGGTTAAAAAAGACGAGAACCATTTAGTTGTGCAATTTTAATGGGTCTCACTCCAGCAATCCCCAATCCCTTTTTCAGGTGCATTCTGATCGTGAACTCCTTTCTATCCCCAATGAAAGTGATTCACAAGATGTAATGGAATAGAGAGAAGAGAGAGATAACTTTTAAGTGGCCTTTGATGGTGGGGTTTATACTGGCTAGAGTTAAGCCCCTCTGTGGGCTCTGTGTGTGTGTGTGTGTGTGTGTGTGTGTGTGTGTGTGTGTGTGTGTGTGTGTGAGAGAGAGAGAGAGAGAGAGAGTGAGCGAAAGAAGGGCAAAGTAAGTGAATGAAAGTGCTTGCAGGCCTGAGTTTGTTTCAGATAATACCAATTACATATAATTCTTTATAGTACCCTATAATAACTTCTCTTTCAAAGCCCTGAGCCATTTTCACAATAATTCTACAAATCACTCTATAGTCAGTGAGTTGGATGAGCATGTGCAGTTAATCACACCAGGGCCCCATGGTATGATATCAATACTGTACAGTCAGATGTGGGTACCCAGCATACTGGGATTGTTATGAAAGCATACATTCCTTATGTAGACTACACAACCCAAGGAAGAACTCCTTAACATCTATACTTTAACACTGTGCATGCATTACAAATACACTTGATTCTATCACTTGCAAAAAGTATTTGGGGAGTCTGTAATTCCAAGGCATGTTAGATATAACATTAGTATTCTGAATGCAACTCTCACACAACATAACCATTAAACATGGCTTCATAACTCTGAGAGGCCCCAGGGTCATATTGACCACCAAACACATCGTTGAACTGTTCAAGATGTACACTTTGTTCTTCGGCTAAACAACATCATACTTGTTTGAAAATAAGGTGATGATTACACTTACAATTTTAAGGTGGGCCAGCAGCCTCATGACATCAGCCATGTCAGCGAGAATGAGCAGGCGGGTGACAGCTGAGAGCAGGGCTCGGGCGGCCCTCACCATGGTGCCTCGTTTCACAGAGGAACACGGGTCATCGGCAAACTCTGACGAGGCAATACGCATCGTCTCTCCTGCAAGACGGAAGGGAGAAAAAAGTGGTAGATAGTGACATGATTATATTTGACCTTAGAGTTGAGTATGTATTGTTATCTGTGTGTATTTGTGTGTGCACAATGTATACACGCATTCTTTATGTATAAATTGTTTAACACCAGTTGAAGATAAAGTGAGCTAATGTTGTGGTATAAATACATTAAGTTGTGTGATTGTTTTTTGAATCTGTGTCTGCACTGTATCTAAAGCATTTAAGGCCCACTATTAATTTCTTTCATATAATTCAGGACTGGTGAAATTGTTTTTTTTTTTGTTAGGAAATAGATAGAATTTGGCTTCAAAGAAGCTTCTGATTGCTCAAACCCACACAACTAACAGAAATCAAAGAGCTTGTAACCTCGAAGCCTGACAGAATCATCATGACTGGTGACCTGTTGCACTACATAATGTGCTGCAAAGTGGTTTGGCTATGCCTTTCCTTCAATCATTTCCCCATGGATGAAATGACATTCCAGAAAGCATTAATTCCTCCATGTCTCTGGGCAAGAGTGCCATCTCTCTCAGCATAAATTAAAAACTATGAAGCAAATGAAGCGGTTTGTCCTATGACAAAAAAAAACTAAATCAGAGAAACTGAACCTGACACATCCTAACAGACATAAACAGAGGCAGGCACCTAAACACATACTGTTGCTGGTAGTGCCAAGTCTGTCTCGCCCAGTGATGAGCTAGACATAAGTGACGATACAAAGGGCCTGATTATTGAAGCTCTCTGTGGTTTTGCATATTTTGAATCATGAATCAAGATAAAAGGGTTTGGGATGATTGGGTAGTGACAGATTTAAAGATGTTTTACAATTCACATTGACCTTAACTAGGCTGAGGATGCCATTTAGGCACACTTCTAGCTGATGCTAAAAAAAGATTTTTTTAAAGTCTGCTGAATACAGTCAACATAGCAGATTTCTGGCTATTAGGTCTAATATTATTAACATTTTTCCTGACATGTAATTATATCCAACCTAGCAAAAAAGTTTGTAAAGAGAGAATGAAGAGTGTGTCCCATCAGCAGTTTACTTCGGTGCCTAAGAGCTTTTGAGCATGCCCATATTTTGTTAAAATGGCAGTAAAAGGTCAAGAGTATTAACAGCCAGAGTTTTGTTTTCCTGCTTAAGACAGGTACTGAGTTTGAATCATTGTCTTTTTTAGGCAGAGCCTTGCCACTAAAAGAACCAGAAATGGCAGTGCAATTATTTATGAACATGCATGCAAACACCAAAAAGGCACCACATTAGCTCAAAACATGTACTAAAGAGATAACAAAACATATGAATGAATAAAAAAATAAACAGCCTTCCTTTGGTTTTGGATCACATGCCAAAAAAGTGAAAAGATTGATCTTGTCGTTTTTGATGTCAGCTGTGGTGATGACCTATGTGGCAACAGTCTATTTCACGCCTCAAAAGAGCTGAGTGCCAACGCATTCAAGTCAGTGTTCAATAGCACTGGCGGCTAAGTGGAGCTGACAGTGCAGGATGAGGAATACGGCTACAACAAAACACACGGTATGCTGAGCTCCATTTGCTCTTACTGCTGATGTAGTTATTGAACGGGGAATCCAATTTTATTCTGGGGACAAACATCTGATTCACATAAAGGCTCACTGACTTGCTCTCAGCACAGGAAAGGACCTTTGGGAACAGTGACCATGGAGTGCCATCCTCCAACATAGTGCAGGGCTCCCCGAAAAGATTGAGCACGATTTTTTGAAGTGAAGAGTTTTGTCAATGCAGAAGTTTTAATGTTAACCAACATCTGAAATTTTTAAATTGTTGCTAAGGAAAATGGGCTTTTATGTCTTAAAATTCAGCAATGAGGGCGCCCTGCTAGCTCACCTGGTAGAACGTGTGCACCCATATACCAAGGTGCAGTCCTTACAGCAGGGTTTGATTCCAACCTGCAGCCCTTTGCTGCATGTCTTCCCCTTCTCCCCCTGCTTGTCTACAACAACCCTATCAATTAATGGCCAAAAATGCCTTAAATCTTAAAAATAAGAAATTCAGCAATGCTCCCCACCATCAGAGACAGTCAAAGCTCTAACAATGCATGACTTTAGGGTCAACAACTCAGTATCTAGGCTCATTACATTCATGAAGCTGCTCAAAACTAATAAGTACAAATGTGTTATATTTAACGGATTTGCTCTACATCCGTCTAAAGTACACAACTTTGTACATTTGACTTGTTCTAACACTCACATTAACATTTTCACAGCAATTACACTCCCTGTGTAGCCTTCAATCCTAGAAAAAAGGTGGGATGTACTCAATCTAAATACTCATTGCATGTAATTATCATGAAGCGACTATGACTACTCTCTCACCAAAAAACAATAGTTTTGCTGAGTGAAAGGGGAAATTACTAGATGTCTGATGGTGAATAGCAGGGATATTGCGGATTGACAATGCAGTTTTTGGGGAAAAAAAAGAAGAAAAAAACAAACAAGCATTGTGCATAAGAACATTCAACAAGCTCACCTTGCTTACGAACATCCTCCACAGCAGCAATGAGCTCCTCCTTGAGGTCCTGGCTGTCTTTGGCAATCTGCTCACCCTTTTCCAGAAAGTTCTGGGTAGCCTGCTCAACAGACACTGCCAGGACATGGGCCTTCTTGGAGCGCCCCTTTTTCTTACTGGATGGCCCTTTGTTACTGGTGTTCACTAGGGTAGTCACCTGGGCAAGAGGAGAGGTCATTATAGTTGGTTAGGTAACATAGGGACGCATATGGAAGTAACATAGGGGTGACAAAATGCAGCTTTTGTGCATTTTCAACAGTGTCAGTGTTGTCATGTCGTCAGTCGTCATGGCTTTGTGGGTCATGGCACATTGCTATTGTGGAGATCAGCCACTGATACTGAGAGCAAAAAAAAAAAAGAAAATGACACAAAACCAGGTATACATTGAATAATTAATTTATTTTGATTTCTTTCCTTTCCGCAAAATGTTACAATATTGTATATTAAAAAATGTTAAAATATTCAAAACTGCTTCAAGTTTCTAACCTGTTGCATGGTTTTCTAAGGTTAATAGCTGACTAAGAATGAAGTCAGTAAATGAAGAAAAGCATTAAAAGATGAATACATATTATAATCTCCATAATACTAAAACAGACTCAAAGATTTGTTCTGCTTTTCCCTAGCAATGCTAATCCAATTAAAAGATCAATTTCTACTAATCTAATTCTTTTTCTCCTTTTGTGAAAATAATGCTGGGAGCATATTGTGCCATGGATTCATGAATGCATAGTGAAACAACTTTGCAAAAAATGCTGTTACAACTACAATGACAAATAGCCATGTCTTTTCCTATAATATGGGCTTCCACAACTATAATGAGGCAATTCATTATAAACGCTATTACAGCAACAGAAACAAGCTAAATTTGATATACCATTAATCAGGTACATTGCCTCATCTTAGACAGAACTTCCTGAAAATACTTATCGTTGGTCCATCAAGTTGTCCTTTACATCGTAAGAAAAATGTAACAGAAATTAGCCTTGGGCAACAATTCCTTTGATCTCAGCTCTTTTGGATAGGCTACACTGCACAGAATCAATAGGATGATGTGTTACTGAATCCTACAAAATGAGCCCCTGATCTAATTGTATTGGTACAGTCAGCATTGTGCAGGAGTATGCTTTGTAGAAGAAATGCAATAAGATACTTTCCATTAAGAAAGCTTCTAGTATAGTCCAGAAGCATTTCTTAATTGGAATATACAACTATTGATCTCTCCCCACAATGGACAGAAGACATACTAGAACAGTTTGTGCAAACACAATGTGTTGGTTCATGTTAGTGATGTTGTATGCGTCACAAGAAAAAAAAGACACATTTCAGACAACTACTCTGCTTGGAAGAAGTCAAAAAATCTCAAGGAACCGTCATTCTCACTACGAACTAAAAGCTTTTAGCTAAGCAGCAATCACATACTCTCAAGAACATGCAAGCCTTAGGGTTGAGAAATATCCGTTAAGCACTTAGAGATAATCAGGACACGCTGATATACAGTTTCAAGATCCACAAAAATAATGTGGGAGAATAAGTTTTTTAACTATCCATATCAATAATACTGAGTTATAATGAAAGTGTCATTATCATTACACCAAAATGATCACCTCTTCTGAAAGACACAATCTCACTTTGAAAGTAATTAACAGGAAGCTATGAAACAAGCAATACACCAAACTCACTGAGCCTACAGGACGGGCAACAGAAGAGCAGCAATCATTGTTGACTGTCAGGAATTCATTGAAGGGTAAAATAATTTCCACTGCTTGTGTGGCAGTGACACCTTTGCTGAACACAATGACACATCTGTCTGAGGCCAGTGAGGAAGCACACGGACAGAATTGCTCATTACACACTCCAGTCAGATTTTGCTGTAGGAGTATCAGTCTGACAGCAGCCAAACCTGCACAATGGAGTGATATGATTAGTTTGTTGAATGTATCAGAGCTTTTCACTCTGAAAAGCTTCTAAGAGCAAAGTTATGTCCTGTCTAGGCTGCATTACTTAAGGGCTTCTAGACTGTAATAAAACTTGAATGATGTATGTCCTCAAATAGGATGGATCCTGAAATAATATTGCTGATATAAGCCTGAATTAACCATTCCAGTCATTATGTTGTTTTAAATATTTTTGGTATAATCAAAATAGCCTTCAGAAGAAACTTGTTTTGGTGGAACGTGTATGTTCAAAGGTTGTTTTAGTCGTGCAACAAAAAACTCAAATTGGACAGATAGTCTAGCTAGCTGTCTGGATTTACCCTGCAGAGATCTGAGTAGCAATTAACCATAGTCCTCAGAAATCCACCAGAGTTTAGAGTGCCATAACAAAGAAAGCAGAAGGTAACTGAGACCCAGCCAAAATGAGAAACATCCAGTGGAATATCAAGCGGCACTGGAACAATCCCGGAAATTAAATGTTGTTCATACAGACTATTCATAATCTGACATTATTATTTTTAGAATCTGTTTTCAAAGCCACCCTGACAACCAATTTTGATACATCTGTTTACCGTCAGCTTGTCTGCTCAACATCACCTCACACATCTGAACGAGTGCTCATTATGAAGTGCAGTGGTGTGTTTATTTCAATCTAAGTTTGTAGAATCAATACCTCATTCTTACACATGAAAGCACACGCAAACTCTACACGCACGCAAGCACGCACGCACGCACACACGCACACACAAACACACACAGACTCCCAATTCTTCAGCAAGCAGTACACTGATGTGTCCAGCTTGATTCAATAGCAGCTTGTGATGCGGAAATGTGATTTCCATCTGTGCAGGTCCTTAATTATTTCATTACAATAGCCTGTTCCATACGTCTGATTAGCACTGCCATATTATTTGTATGCTCAAATGCAAAACAGTATATCTAGCTTATTGCAGTTATTGTTGTGATACACCTGGTAAAGAGGAAGGAATTACTCATTTCATCAGTTGTCTATCTTTTTAAATGGTACATCAGGACATCATAGATATAGGCACCTGGTCAACACTTGAGTCACTTAACTAAGTCTGCATGCTAGTTTCTGTACTGCATGTTAATTATCACTATCAAAAAAACAAACAGTTTGCTAATAAACTAGATCTCATGAGAAAGAAGAAAGACATTGAACATTAAGCACAGTTTTGCATAGAACTACTTTGCAAGGGGTTGATTATTTGACTGCAGAAATGCTTAAATGTTCCACGGAAGAACAATTATATACAAGGTTTAAACTGAGTGTGGTTGGGTGTTTGGTGTTTTCATAAATTATCACATTGACTTTCATAAAGTCCCATTAAGGTTCATTGTTTTGAAGTGGAGATGGCCATGGAAGGCATCCGACTTCATTGTGGTGTTAATGGAAACATAATTTAATTTGTTTGGCACTGGGTATGGAGGCAAAAACATTATATGGAAACAGTGTATGTGGTGCACCTGGTCCTTCAAAATGCAATTATGTTCTTTAGCCGTTTTTCAAGCAGAGCCATAATTGGGGCTAATGGCATCCATAACTTGGCTGCCTACACCATTAAACAGTAGATCAAATGCCAAAAGCTGGCAACAGACACTGTGGATTAGAGGCAGCACTGTAAATATGTCTGTAGGAATGGGGAAGAAAGTTAAGTCATTCAACCGCATACTGTTTTCAATTGCTTGATGTTAGGGGTTCTGTGTCCACCATACTAGCTTACTAGATTAACTGATGTGTGAACTGATTGCCTAACATGTACCTTTTTTTAATGATAGAATTTATGCGTTTGTAAATCATTTTTTAAGTGAAAAGGCCTAAAATATATGCCATTTCGGAAAGTTCAGGGGTTAATTCAATTCTCTAGAGCCAGAGGGTTTCTCTGGCTGTACATTGATTTGTGGAGGCTGTCAGATATGTTAGCTTAGTTATTAGTGGTGAAGTGTTTGGATTCATCTTTAAACTTGGCTGAACCTAACTTATATGTCTACATCATGCCTCTTCCATGAAACAAAGGATGAGACGATACTGAGTTATGTGTCTGCATGATTCATCTGCACTTTAAATGCTCATTTATTCATTAACAGAGGGCTGGGCATGTGTCATGTAGCCTCCCACAGGAATGGACTCAGTCAAGTCAAAGCTTGTTGACATTTTGTTCTGCAACAGTGACTTAAAAAAGCTTGATGTATATTTAATTATGCCCGCAATAACTTCACAGCATGCACTGAGGCTGATTCAATTTATCTACCTTCATGCAGATTTTACTAAGCTATTTTTACTATATGATATCTTGCTGTGTCTGCAAGCAGATGCCAAGCTGCTTGTCCTCGTAATGAGCTTAAAAGAAATACAGTGGAAACAGTTGCCAGCTGATATAAACATGCGTATTATAGGCCTTTGTCACAGCAGGCATTTTGGTTTGTTATAGTAAGAAAAGCACAGGTGTTACTAATCATATTAACAATGGCTCTGTGAAATTTAAGATTCCAAAAAGCTGTGACAGTGTGACAGTGAACCAGCATGCACAATACCAGAAACGAGAAACTTGTTGACTCGAATGATATTACTTGAGCTTAAATTACTGGCTATATTTTTTAAAGACAGATGAGTTGAAATGATATAGTGCAAGCAAGATGAGTGAAGAGGCTGCGGCGTACTCCCAGAGGCGTACACAGAGAATGAATTTGAAAGACCTACATAAATGGGCAACAGAGTTTACACTGATTAGATGAAGCGTATAAATCTGATTTAACAAACATCCCTGGGAGGGACCAAAATTGCGTGGAGGAAAGACAGTGATTTTGTTGCAAGCTTAATTACGTTACATTTTGAGGTCCTTTGACACCACAATGTTTTATTGTGGTTGCTGATGCATCCAAGTTTAATCACTTTCACTTTCAGACACGGCATATGACAAATAGCATGGCTGTTTAACTTTTGGAACATGTTCAGCACCGGCAGCCATCAAGTCCATACTCAGCCTATCACGAAAACAGGGAAAGAATGCTGCAACATTATGTAAGGCTACAACACAGCAAGCAATGAGTATGTTTGAAAGACAACAGCAATACCAATAACACACAGACACACACACTTAAACACAATAATGCCACTTACCATAAACACTGAGGGACCTATCTTGCAACCGGGCGCGGCGCAAAGCCCAACACAAGTGTCTTTGCGATTTGCTAGCTATTTTAAAACTGTCCTGTGCCCACAATGTTCAAATAGCAAATGCACCTGTGCCCATTTTTGCACAGTATTGCAAGTATTGCGGTATTTCATTGTTATTTTAACAGGGCATTAGTAAAATGTACCTAGGCTTAAGCACAGTGTGTGCACACTATGCTTGTTATACACACACACACACACACACACACACACAAGCGCAGAAGCACACACACACATGCAAAAGATAACTAATACAAACATTATGGTGCAAATCCACTTTCGTAATAGCAATGCGCCATGGTCCAAACACACCTGGCTTTTAAAAGGAATGGGAGATGACAATCTCATTTGTTTATTGCATGTTACCACCAAAACGCACCCATGAATAATTGAAGACGAGAACAACCCTATGGAACCATGCGCCTGACACATGGACCCTTTTTCTGCCTTCAAACTAGTAAAAGTGGATTTGTACAAGCCCTTCTTAACGCACCTTCCCCATGCGCTTGGATTGTTAAAATAGGGCCCTGAGTAAATGTCAAGTATATGAGTTTGTAAAATCTTATAAAATGTAGGTTCAATTTGAGTTACAAGCAATGTATTATGTAGAAAAGGAGAATTTAAGTAAATAAACATACATTTAGGGAGGGGACTAGTTTCCCAATCAATGGGATCACATTTAGGGTAAACAAATGTTAAGACTTCTCTATTGCAGTACACGTGCCATAGTGCTTTTAGTAAACAATTTGAAAAACTAAACTGAGATTATGTGACATATTTATCATACAAGTTACTGTAAATCATCTGCCTGGCCACAAACATAATATTTAAGTTATTTCCCCCCTGTAGGCATATGAGGCCATTAAAAGGGAAGGTCAGTATAGGATCCAACCTGTTCTCTCAAGTGCACACAAGGCCTACTGTAGCACTGTGTAGTCAAATGATAAATTACATCATAAAGGAATTTTGTGCATGCCATGACGTCAACACAAAAAAGTCTGAAAACTTCAATACCTATTGGAAATAAAATATAAGAATTGAGCACACAGACTAATCAAATGGATCCATCAGGATAGGAGGAAGAAACAAAAGTAGATTGCAAAAAGAAATGAGGTTGGCCACAATAATGTGTGCCGAATGCATCCAAATGTGGCCTAATACGAAACAAACTAAATTCAGTGTCTAGGCAAGGCAGCCTTGCCCATTTCTGTCAGGTGGTAATTGGCCCAGGGTAAGCCCATTTATTGTGTTTATTAGCAGAACTGCTTGGGTTTTATGCACAACCACTGGGGCTATTTCCATATAGACACAACTTATGTCATATCTCAGGCTTAGCCCTGACTGCTCACACACCCCAAGCTTTAATAGATAGACTATAGTATTGTAACCGGTATAGAGCTAGTACACATCTTAAGCTAGAACTAATGAGTGCTCTTGGATATTTGGAAGAGCATTAAATAATATGAGTCCTCCCCCAGCAATGTTAAAACGTAAACAACAAAGGATAGTACCTTTAAACAACTGCCGCAGACTGAAGGCAGTGACCTGTAGGAATTAGTGAACTGGGTTGTCTCTATTATTTAGTGTTGCAGCATCATCCCTCTGGAACACCCTGCCTTCAGATATTTGAAAAATGCTACATCCCTGGACATTTTTAAAAAAACTCCTGAAACACCACTTGTTTACCACAGCCTACAGGCTCCCTTAGTATAGCCACTGTAATTCTGTAAAGTGTGGGTTTCATGAAAGATGCTATATAAATACAAGTTATTATAATTATAATTATCATTATTACCATTATATCAGCAAGCAAGCAATCTTTATGATAGCATGAAGACTGAAATGCAGAACTCTTATTAACAGATTTAGAATGATACAACATAAGGACATAAGTAATGGGATGGAAAAAATAGGTAAAGGAAAAGAAATATTCTGAGCCAACTAAAGAGAGTAAGTCTCGCCTGGATTTGTGAAGAGCCTGATAAGGGGAGTATTAACACTTCTGGAGGGTGAAAAAGAAACAGTTTGGCCCATTATGTTGTTACGTGCTGAACCGCAGGGGTCCTACACAGTATTATCAGTAAATGATGCTTCTATAACACACTAATTTACATACTGTGGTTCTCCAGGGGCCAGGTGTAAACCGAATAACTATGCACAAAAAGCATTTCTAACATATGAATTGGTATTTATAAAATCATATGCACTTTTCTTGCCTACCACAAGGGTTTCTAGAGCAAGCTTAATGTGATATGGGAAAGTAAAAATGTAAACAGTACAGACCGAATCACCTGGAGGTTGCACTAACACAAAAATTACTTCCGGGTATACAAATGGCAGTTGATTTGAATTGCGGAGATATGTGAAAACGTCAAACATGTTTATTTCTGTTTTTAGAAGATGGTGGACCGACATATCTGCATTTAGTCTGTGCTTATTTTCTGTACTGTGTTGTTTTGCTTGATTTTTTGATAAACCAAATCTAATGTTACGAACAGCAACATCTCACTGTAGGTCAGACTGTCTGATAGTTTGATAACTTGTTTCATTTATTTACTTTAATTTTTAATATATATTCCTTTTTTAACCCTCACACACGCTTAACGTTTTATTTATTTTATTATATATATTTTCACACACACACACACACACACACACACACACACACACTTACTGTTTTATTTATTTTTCTTTAATATGTTTTAATTTTTCTAACACACACACACACACACACACACACACACACACAAAATGTAACTACTTTACGCTTTAATTACTTGTTTAATGAAATGTATGGGTTGATTGTTCTTATGTAGTTTGTATGATGCTTTGGCAATATTGTTGTTACATTCATGCCAATAAATCTAATGGAATTGAAAATAGTTTGGGTGGTGTCATTTTCTTTAGTCTATGGCCCAACAGGTAAACCAACCTAATGTTATTCAAAGTGTGTGTCAAACATGCATTTTAGATAAATGAGATGAGAGTACATTGAGTTGTTTGCTCTGTTATGGTTTGGGGTTTTTGTTGGGATTATTTTTCCTTTTTTTTGGCCTCCTTGTGTTTTTGTCCTAGTTTCTCCCTGGTTTTGTGTGACTGGTCTTGTCTCGTGTTCCCTGGTGAGTGTCTGTTTCCTGTTTTATGTTGGTAGTCTGGTTTCCTGTCTTGTCTTGTCTAGCTTTGCTTTGTTTGTCTGATTGTCCTGCCCCGCCCTAATGTGGTTCACCTGACGTCTCACCTGTTCCCCATTACCTCGTTACCTTGTGTATTTAACCTCTATGTTCCCTTTGTCTAGTGCTTGATCATTTTGTGCCGTTGCTGTCCTCCTTCATGTGAGTTTTCCCAGTCTGCGTTTAATTGCCCGTGTTCCTGCCTTCCCTGTGAGTCTTTCCTGGTTTTCCCTCGTGAGTTTTTCCCTGTGGAGTTTTCCCCGTTTGTCATCGCCTTCCCTTGTGCCTGTTTTGGTTTTTGGAACTTTTGGATTTTTGCCTTTTTCTCTCAGTTTTTTGTTATCAATAAAAGTTTTCTGAAGCTCGCTCCTGCCTGCTGCTTTCTGCATTTGGGTCCTCACCTCACCCCCCCTACCGTAACATGCTCATCGCAATTAAATTATTTGTACGGCACGCAGGAGTTTTCTACCCATAAGTTATCATAAACAAACAATGCGATTGAGTTTATAAGATGAAAGACCAAATCAAAGTCAAACGATACATTTTGAGTTCAAATTAAATCATAGTAATGTAACTGAAATTATATACTTCATTAAAAGGGATGTTTATCCTTTATTGTGAAAAGTCTGTTCCAATATTAATTCAGTAATCTAAATAATTGTTACCTCCTGATGATAATGATACAGCATGTGTAATGAACTCATTGTTAACTCTACAACACTGAGCAGACAGGTATTCATTCACGTAGGTATGTACACGTTTCAGTTTTAATCCTTAATCTACAGCTGTATGCATCTGGCCGTGCTGTCTTGCAGTAGCACTACTGCTCTAGCACCATTGTTATTAATGGTTAAATCAGAACCTGAACATTGACAATATTAAACAACATACAAGTGCAACTTTCAAATATGTTATTTACAGTAAATTGCATTCTTTTCATCACAAGGTGTACACATAAAGTAGTTCTACCAGTGAGGTCTCAGAGCATGAGTGCAAAGCTTCACAGGGATTAAGCTGACAGTCTGCAAAAAGGGTTTTAATCATTACAAACAAAGAAATCTATAACAACTGGCAGCTGAACAGATTCAGCATTTGTTAGGCTACCAACTACAAATAAATATGTCTGGGCTCATATTGACACAAAAACATGTGGCCAGCTGATTACTGTGGATCAAAGGCAATTCCTGGGTCAGCACTCTCCCAGAGGAACATTTCCAAATGTTCCCAAAGATTGATTGTGCAAGGAAGGAAACATGCACACAGCAACAACCACAGAGGCACATCAAGACACGGTCACTGGGCAAGAAGGACACAGAACCACAGATGCGCAATAAGAACAAATCCACAAAAAAATTGCTGAGCCATACTTAAGCAGAAACAAGCTTTTAAACCCTGCTCAAGTATGCAGGATTTTACACTGCAACTCAGAGATGGAAGCTCACTGCTGATTGGATAACAAATATTTTCACATCATTGGATTCCAACATGTTGTGCTGGAATGATAATGAATAAAACTTGCATCAACTTGTTACGACAGCCTTTGCGTGCTGAATTAATTTTATTTATCTAAAATAGAAATTTTTCTTGAAAGCAATAATATATCAAACTATTCCCATAGTCCTACAACATTTAGGCTCTGATATGAAAAGAGTTAACAGGTAATATAAGTGATTATTCTGCGGCAGTGGTGAGGCTAACCTTGCTTGTTGGGCCTTGCCCTCTCATTTTATTACTGATCAATAGTATTAAATGCCATGCGGCCATTCCTCTCAAGAGGCACCAGCCAGTGGACTGTCCAGTCAGTAGTAAATCCCTGTGGCTCTGCGTAGCCATTCAATTTTCCGCCTTCAGCCTCTGAGACTCACATCCAATGGATGAGTGATGCATTTTAACTGCTGAACATTAGGGAAGGCGTGTATGTGTATGTCTAGCCAGCTGCACACATGCACACCCATATTGTACAACACAGCTCCTGAGAGATTCCTTTAACCTTTGCCATCCTCCTACAGTTAGTGATATACATAACCTTCCCTGTTAAATAATTGATGAGGCCTGTTTATGCCCATGTGTAAAGTGGATAATGTGCGCCAAAGCTCAGGGGACAAAAGCAAGCGGGGGTCATCTTCATTTTTCCAAGTGGGTGAATCAATCACCATAGAAACCTGTTTGCACAAGGTGGGTGCTGTGATAGCTTCAGGCTATGATACACATAGGGTGTTCACATTGTAGAAACAATACACAGTATATTTAATATAGTCAAGACAGATACACATTCAAATGCAGATAACTACACTAACGTATTGTATGTATGTAAGTAAAACACATGCAAATATACTTTATATCTAAAGCATATAAGATATGTTATTCTTTGTTAAAGTTTGTAGCGTTTTACATTAATATCCAGACTGTGCATTTCCACAGAGTATAAACAAGTCTAAAATGTTTTTGTGCAGAAATCTTATCAGTGTGCCTACTACTTGGTCCACATCCGAATAGCAATAAAACTTCATAAAAAATAAGTGTTAAGTGTCTTAACCCTTCAGAGATATAACTTTTTAAAACCTATTTAAGACCTTTTTGTTTACCAAAAACAGCTATACATAGCCAACATATTTTCACACGTAAATTGGTTAAAGTATGTGTTTATTTCAACCAACACTAGAGTTTTGTATGGTTAAAAAAGTGTTGAGAAGAACAGCTTTTCCTAGTTTTATTTGGTTTCTGTTGACTTTGAATGAAAGGTGTTTCACAATGCTAAAATGACTATTTATTTAATTTTTCTGGTGGGTTTGGTCCATCGTGACAAATATGTTAGCTGACAAATAACACTTCTCCTTCCTTCCTCTCCTCCTCCTCTCCAAGTCTGTCTTCTATGAATCAGCTGTTGAGGCCTGAAGTCAGTTAGGAGTCAGTCAGTCAGTTAGTCCATCTCTCTGTGTGTGTGTTTGTGTGTGTGTGTGTGTGTGTGTGTGAGAGAGAGACCGATAGATGTCGACAGACAGAGTATGCACCTGTCAGCTGTGTCACCAGCTATTCAGACACTGAACAAGCTCTCAAACAAATGATCATATCACCAAAAGGATACAAGATATCAATGCAATAACCTCCTCGTAGGCACCAGAAGGCCTTTGTGAATGTATTGATATAAAATGTATGTGGATAAACTTATAAATGTGGGCATATCAGCGATTTAAAAAAGTGCTTAGCGCTGCGTTTTGCTCAGATATGTGGACGATGTTTAACATGGCAGTGAATGAAGGAAGAGTTGGAACTCGTCATTTGAAAGCTCGCTAAGCGAAAAGTATAATTCATATCGCATAATGAGCACATTAGCTGAAAACTAAACAATAATACCTACGTTTTAATGTATAAATTGTCCATGACAAATTAAAATTGTTGGTGTGGGAGCCAGTTATAGGGAGAGAACCAAGATGATTTTTTTGAATCTCCCCACTCTGTCCTCTACGCTAGCTCTCAACATTCTGCCACATACACACACATTGGAAAATCTGAGACGGTCTGAAAACGGGACAATACGTAAACTGTGATTTTGGAGCAACCGTGATTGAGATCTGAATGCCCATTCAGCCCAATAAACACCGAAGTTTCTACGTTAAAGTATGGCAATCCAGCATGGCCCCAAAGAGGTGGCGTTTTGAGCGATGTTGAGTGATTTCCCGAAGATTTCCCATTCAAGTCTATAAGAAAGTTTTCGCCGTTCTTTTGCCGATTTCGTGAAAACCGCGCTGCAAATCTCATTTAAAAGTCATAACAACACATTCCTGATCATTACACACATTTTGATGTATTGTGTGTGCGCGTGTTGGCAACGGGACAGAAAACAGGTGGAATAATAATAGTAAGTATGGGCAATAATAGTCATTGCGCCGATTGCTGCTATTGCAACACATCGGCACACTGAATTAGGTCTCACATTATTTACTCTAAGTTATGAACAATAGGGGTGCACAATTCAGAAAATTTCACAATTCGATATTGATTTTTCGGCTCAAGACTCAATTCAAAATCAATTTGATTCAAAAGCTATTCTCAATTAAAAAACAACAATTCACAGTATGTAAATGTAGTTACTTTTCCCATGCAATAGTATACACGCCATTACAAAACGATTTAAAAAGATTCGATTTTTGTAATTCTATGAATTGATTTTGAATCTGTAGAGCTTGAATCACAATGCGAATGTAAATAGATTTTTTTGCACATCCCTAATGAACAATAAAGTAAAGAAGTAAAATAACACAGTGGCAAGGAAACATGATTCACTAGAAAAGCAGAGCCAGTGGGATCAATGGCCTTATCTGCAATGATTCTTACATTTTAAAAGGTGAAAATCTGAGATTCGTTCAGCTTCAAGAGCTCATATTATTTCCTTATTAGTAACCTTCTTAGCCCATGTTCCTATACTCTGTTTGATCCTCCCACTCATGCATTATCATTCCCACCACAGATGTCTTTTTACTATCACTGAGCTAACTAAATGTATTTTTTGAGGCTTGACATTTTTGATACATACAGTTGTGCTCATAAGTTTACACACCCATGCTAAAGTTGACTAAAAAGAGGAATAAAATAGCCCCATATACCCTTCACCATACATAGAGATTGGCATGGGATACTTTCCATAAAATCTCTCAATGCAAATTAAACCAGCTATTAGTCTAACCGAAATAAAACAATGCCAATCTCTATGTATGGTGAAGGGTATGTGATGATATGGGGCTATTTTAATTCCAAAGGCCAAGGGATCTTTATCAGGATGCCTAGTATCCTGGATCCATGAAATAACTGGCCTTTAATAATAAAAAATCTGCCTGCCTCTATGGGAATTTAACATTGGGGTACTTATGCCCGCTGTATATTAAGGAAGAACATTTATTTATTTACAATACATTATTCATTCACAAAGAAAATTGGTGTCCTTAAAAGGTTGGATTTTTCCTTTTTTTCTAATTAAGGCATTAAGATCAATTTCCAAAAGATGTTTTTTTATTCTTCTTTTTAGTCAACTATAGCATGGGTATGTAAACTTATGAGCACAACTGTAGTTGATAGAGCTACACAGAGTGGGTCAATACAGTCTTTCAGGTGGACAAGCTGTAAACCACTGAATGTAAAGACAATTTTGCACACATTTGACATCGTCACACAGCTTCCACAAAGCCCAATGCGGGAGCTAAACTCTGGATACACGTATTGGCTGGAGCACATTGAAGCATAAAGCACATAAAAGCTTTCTCAAATCTTATTCTGAAATGGCTTCAAGTGTGAGATATAGTCACAAAGACAAGTGTCAAAGAAATCAATGCAGCAATCCACAGAAAACACAGCTTTAAGGAAATTGTGAGAATATAACAGCCCAATAATGTTTAGATGAGATGCAACAGTAGTAGCAACATAGGGCATGTAGTATACCTGCAGTACATTGTGCACAACTTCATTGTTTCCCAAGCAGCAGGCCACCTCCAGTAAACTAATCAAGAGACTTGGCATCCTCTGAATGTGATCACTGTAACGCACTCTCTCTCACTGTATATTTCATTCCCAACGCCACAAGACTTCCACATTTAGTAATACATCAATATTTGTCAGTCAACATTCCCCTCCTAAAAGAAACCTCTGTCTCTCTCTGACCTTAATCTCTGTCGATGAAGTCAAACTGTCTGCAACGACTTCATCCTCACTGCATACTCCAGCTACAGTAAATGTCCTTTTGCTTGCAGATAATACAGAGGTGCCCACACCAAATTCTGCCCACCAAACATGGAGTATGACAATTGATCATACTAGATCCAACCTGGCATTACAGTCACACTGACTCTTGATTCACATTCCAGTACTTTAGCGCTTGCTGTCCATGAGACCTGTGACGCTCTGAAGTCATATTTGCAAACTTTGATTTCAGAAATTAGCTCAAGTAGTCAAAGAATCTACTATTAGCTTGATCACACATCTGACAAATGACTTGTGTGCACACATTATCGGCTCATATTGATAGAACCACATTTCCAGGGTTACTTTTATTAATTTGGTTCATGCACTGCAAAGTAGGGCTGCACAATTAATCAAATTTTAATCACAATTTTGGCTTCCCACGATCAAATTTGCATAATCAAGCGATATTTTACATGCGCCATTCCGTTCATAAGGCTCCGTGTTTTTTTTGCAAAGCCAATCTACCGCTTCGTAAACCACTGTCTGATTATGTGCCAGTCAGAGTTGTTTTCTGCACCACACAGTTTAGTTTCTTGATGTAGCTAGACAGTCACAGAGGATAGATAGCAGTCGGTCATACGTCGGTCACAAGGTTTACAAGTTTACCAGTAAACGCAGCATTTTGTCCCGTCTGTGTTGTTTTTCAGACAACAGCAGTGACCAGTGCTAGTGTCTGTTAGCTCACAGGTCTCTAGGGTGTGACTATTATTTTTTTAGGTCGCACCGGTGCCCCTAATGTCCTCGCATCTGCTGCCTCTCCCCAAACAAAGCAATGTTGTTTGTATCGATATGGTTTGATGTTGCGTTACGTGACCCATTTCTTCTGTAAAGCCGTGTCTGTGTTTGGATCTCTCCTCGCAGCCCTGCCCCCATTCACTCACACACGACTCCCCAGCAACACGAAGAGACACAGCGGCAAAAGCGCCGGTCCAGACTTCTGACATTTGTCCACAGTTTTAATTGTTATTAACACAGCTATATATTGTTAAGAATGAAAGTCAAACCTGTATTTGTACCAGTGTTTTTCCGTTGGTAACTCTGCTATTGCGGCGGTCACGGCGAAAAACAAAGGATAGTTGAATGCAACTATCTTCAGTTCGTAGAATAATAGCGTTAGATGGAGCCTGTTGGACCCATCGTAATGAGTCAGCAGTCACTCTGTGAGTACGTCCATCGCGCTCTCCCCCTCTCCCTAGCTCTTTTAATCAGTTATTGTTGAAAACAAGTGAAGGAGCATTCTCTTTTTAAATATATCCTAGGCTATTTATTTCAGATAATGTGTTAGCATCCAAAATTTGCTGAAATTTTATTGAATCCATTTTTCCTTCTACTCGTGAAATGTTCCCTGTGCCACTGGCTGCATTACAACCTCAAAGCATGATTGATCCCCCCCCCCATGCTTAACAGTTGGACAGAGGTTATTTTCATTAAATGCTGTGCCTTTTCTTCTCCAAACGTACCTTTGCTCATTCCGGCCAAAAAGTTCTATTTTAACTTCATCGGTCCACAGAACTTGTTCCCACAATGCATCAGGCTTGTCTATATGTTCATTTGCAAACTGATTTTTGTGGTGAGGACGTAGAAGAGGTTTTCTTCTGATGACTCTTCCATGAAGACCATAATTGTAAGAGTATCTCTTTATAGTGGAATGGTGTACCACAACTCCAGTGTCTGCCAGGTCTTTCTGGATGGATCGTGCAGTCAAACGTGGGTTTGGACTTGCTTTTCTCACACTCCTGCGAGCTGTTCTGTCTGATATTTTTCTTGGTCTTCCAGATCTTGCTTTAACTTCCACTGTTCCTGATGACTGCCATTTCTTAATTACATTACAAACAGAGGATATTGGCATCTGAAAACGCTTTGCTATCTTTTTATAGCCTTCTCCTGCTTTGTGAGCGTCAACTATTGTCAGTTTCAGTTTTCTAGACAACCGCTTGGAAGAAGCCATGGTGCTGATTGTTGGGGCAAGGTCAGATGAGTCTGGGCATTTAAAACCTTAAGATTGACATCACCTGGTCTTTTCAGATGATGATTGAGAACAATCCATGACACTGTCAGGTCTCAGCTTTCCAAAGGGGGCGGTGCATGCTATAAACTCTGCAGGGTGCCCAAACTTTTGCAGACGCCATTTTTTTTTTTTTTTGTTATTTTGAAAGTTTAAATGATGTAAATAAAATTATTATTACATTATTATACAAATATCTAATCTGACATTTGAAGCTTTTTGGAAATTTTCCCATCTTTTCTTTATGCACACTAATTCAAATTTTTACCTGGGGTGCCAAAACATTCGAGCCCCACTGTACATTATTTATGGAAATGAAATGGACATGTTATGTGGTATTTTCTGTTCTGTAAAGTAACAAGAGTGTTTATCAAGTTAACCCCAGTTTATAGGTCCTATAGGAAGAGGATAGTTATGTGGGGGAGAGTAACACAAAGACAATTTAAAAGTGCAAAAGACTAAATGGAGAAACAACCCTTATGTTCTTGCTACCAGCCAAATACACAGACAATCAGAATATCAGATTATCTGTCTGCCCCTTTCCTTTTCATCTTCTTACTCTTTGTCTCTCAGTTACACACATACGACAGAACAGGAGCAAGACCCCTTCTGGCTCACAGTCAGAGTCCTTTGAAGCAAATAGATCAGTTGTATTCCACCCATAGATCTGCTCAGCATCTTCACAGCCTAGTGTGAGGGCATTGTGTCACAGTCGTATCAATACAGGGCACTACAACAGTAAAAGAGTGTGCATTGGTGAGGGTTTACAAAATATCTGATTAGGTAAAACATGGTGGAGAGTAAAAGTATCCTAGCAGCCCGTTACAATATTGTCCTGGTTCACAGATTACCAGACATTACAACGCACCTTGGACCTTGGACTGCGGCTCCCACAGGTCTCATGCCTGACACAGGCAGTATTCAATAATGAATATAGAAACATTGACTTTGAAACATACTTTAACTATGCAGCCTCCAAAGTATGGATTGCCCAAAATAAGGGATTACATTTTGCAACAAAATTATATTTTACAAATAAAGTTAGTAGCAACATGCTTTTATTTAACTACCCAATGATTTCCCCGTTAAATATGCATATGATTTGTTGACCTCAGTCAAATTTACTCTGCCGACTATATATATGGATATATAAACAGTATTGACTTTTTTCAAAAGTTGCAATAACCTTAATTTAAAGTGGCCAAGAGATTATTGTTTTCCTTTATTGTTATGAAACTTTTGGCAAGAAGATTGTGTCTTCCTCTCATTGGTTCTAAACGGCAAAATTAGAACTGAATACAAAACAACACAATCAACATGTTATGAGGCAAGAATGTAAAAAAGGACAGTCTAATTAGAAAATCACATACACAAATTAGTTCACTTAATTATTTTCACTTAATGTATTTTAAATGTTGAGTTCAAAATAGAAGATTTATTAAGTAGCTGTACTTCAGTGATAGAATATGTATTGGACATGTTACTGTTGGCAAAGTACAGGTGTAATTCAATGTAGCTTGTCAGTTTAAAGGTATACGGTGGTAAAGTCCATGCTGGCTCACAATCATACTGCCATGGCTTACAGACACATAAATAGAACAGAGTCATCATTAATGTTATCAATTAGTAAGTTAGTTACACCTGACTGTCTTTCTACTGTGACAATTCAAAAATGTCTGCTGTACGAGTGATTAATCACCAAGTGAGGAATGTCAGTTTTGATCAACTGATGAAAACATTGCATCCAAATTCTTAGTTTGATTTATATCTTAATTTATATGAAGTCCTTTATACATTGGAAATCTTGAAAAGTGTTTAAGAGTGTAAGTGCAGTCCACTCACATGTATAAAGAGTTAATACTATGTATTTCTAGTGCAGTTCCTTTAGTGGCTTAAGCCATAAATAACAATAATATGATTACTTTTGACTAGGCATCATAGGGGCTGGTTAAGTTTGTGGTAAAACCAGGAGGGTTGTGTTTCTAAGGCAATCTGTTCTGATGTGATGTATTTACTATGGTAGAAAAGCAGAGCGAGAGCGGACAACCAGCATCTGTGCATGGCTGCTGTTCAGAACCCTGGGGCAAGCCATATGCTGACATAGCAAGGTGTGAGAAGATAGAGCCTGAAGACAGATGAAAGTGTGTTTCACAAGATCCTGTACTGACCCTGAGGCACTGGCAGAGGTAATAAGATGGGGGCACACTGCATAATGACACAGCGGTCATCCTTATCACACTACTTTGAAAAAATAGAGTATTACCTACAATCATCACCTCTGTCCCAGGACATCAGTTTCAATGCCCTGTGTGTGTGTGTGTGTGTGTGTGTGTGGGTGTGTGTGTGCCTGTGCGTCTACACGACGACACGGCTACAGCAAGTGGTTTATTGTAGATAATACCCATATGTTTACCATTTGTCCATTCAATATAACCAATACAAAATAAACTATGCCTATATAACTTTATTAAAGTCACAATATCAAATACTTTTAGATGTTAGGTTGAGAAGAAATAAGAATGACAAATGGCAAGAAGATTCAGAAGTTTATATTTTTGTTACATGCCCATGATGTGCATTACAAAAACATTAGTGTTGCATGCATTATAAATTATGAGAATTTACTTTGATAAAAAAATATCTTAAATGTTAAATTGTGGAGCCCAACACAGAAACAGGCTAAACATTCTCAGGGGAGCAGGTGTGCAAAACATCTGAGAACTGAGTTCATGTCACAATATCATCATGTATTACATTATGAAACCAAAGATGGAAGAGAGCAAAATCTAATTTTATTTGTGGTGCCCGTATGTTAAATCAACTTAGATTTAAGTTAATTACCAAAATAAGGTTGTATCCTGTACTGTTTTAGGGTGGATTTCTCATTATTGCAAACTTTGATTATAAAGGCTATCCTTTGTTGAGTATAACATCACATTTGAACTGTAAATTTAATGTGGAAAACAAAATCTTGAAAACTTGTATTAACTAATTAGTATTACACTGGTGTCAACTTATCTATAAACTATGTGTTGGCTTTGTAAAGATGTCACTGTTTTCTAGCTGTCCAATTAATGTCTTTGTTGCCACCTCTTCCAGCTTTAACTAAAGATTGCTTCCTGTAACATGGCAAGTGTCATGCCAAGAAGCAGGGGTTCCAGACTGTCTTTGAACACCACTGCCTAGCATAGGGTTCAAAGCCTTTAAAAAAATACTGTCATCCAAATTCAAACAAGAAAATAATACAAAGAGTGGAAGACTTCACATCTTCAAATCTTTAAAACTAGTGAACTGGCACTAGTAAACTGGGACGTCATTGCCAGCTTGGCAGGTTAACGGTTAATGATTGGTTAACGAGCGTCAGCTGTCAGTCGGAAAAGAAACGTCTAACTTAGCATCCCTATTCTGAGATAACCCAAAGCCATTACGTGCTACTGTTGTCATCAACCTGTCATCATATTCCTAAAAAGATGACTACTTTCCAACCTTTGAGAGCTACTGTGGTTTCAATGAAAAACTTTTAGGAAAAGTAGTGTCCCTTCTTGCTTCGAAAAAGTGTATGTTTGAGGTCCAGGCTTTCTGCTTTTCCGCTAGCTTAATGGATTATGACAGTGATGCAGCATGAAGCTTTAATCCCCTTGCCGCCGTCGTCCCCTCCCTTTATGTTAATCCCCTTGACTAGAGAGAGAGAGAGTGTGTGTGTGTGTGTGTGTGTGTGTGTGTGTGTGTGTGTGTGTGTGTGTGTGTGTGTCAAGAGCCTACCAATACTAGGAGCCAAACCTTGGACTTGGATAATATACAAAAACAAAGGGGGTTAGAGCATCCCCACAATCTCTGCACTTTAGGTGCCCTGCTAGCCCATTACCAGGCTTGGCAATATGCCAGTCAATATGCCAATATACCAAGGACACAACAATACTGTTTTGCTGTGATTCCCAAACACAACTAATCAATGATTAATGTGAATATAGACAAGCAGCGCCTTAGTTATGTTGTCTAGTAAACTATATTCCTCAGTGTCACTCTTTCATTCTGCCCTTCCTCTTGTTTGCCCTCAAAGCAGGACTTGCTAGTTGTTTACATTTATGGTGGAGTGGTGGAATAAGTACATTCAAAATGGCATTTAAGTAACGGTGTGTTCCTAAGTACTATTAATATTATTCTACGAGGTTTAATACACTAAGTTATTATTATACAAATATGTATTATCATTAAAATGTACTTAAAGTATCAAAAGTGAAAGTTTATTTACAGTGGTGGTACACCTGCAGTGGCTGCACAATTAACATACAGTAATACAAATCCTAATTGTCAATTATTTACATATGAAGAAGTTCATACAGTGCTGGACCAGAAACAGCTGTGCATCTATCACAGACCATCTTCCACCTCTGTTAATATGCAAAGCAAACATTTAGTAAGAGAAGAAAGTTGCAGTGACGAGGTCAGCATGAGTACTCACCATGAATAAATCCATGTTAAAGTATCGAAAGCAACCATGCAAATCATAGGCCCGAAAGAAAGAAACCATAACTAGGACATTATTTGATAGCCCTTACTGGTGCAGCAAACTGTAAAGACAGCGCAGCAGAAAAGCTCTTTCCTGCATCACATGGAGGCAGAATGTCATGTCAATGAACAAGCGTCCCATTGGTGGAAATCCCATCCAAGAGGTGAAATTAGGACAGAGAGATAAGGGGTTAAATCCACTTTGCTTGGGTACTCATAACATGTTTTCAAATACTCAGATCCTTTACATACAGTGAGTAAAAGTACCAATACAACAATGTAAAAATATGTAAAATAATAATAATAATAATAATAATAATTAATAATGCATTTAAAACCCAACTTAAGTAAAAGGTAAGCTAAGTACTATTCATGGATCAGATAAATCTGAGGGGATCTTGTCATAAATAATGCAGTAGGAAGAAAATAAACAGACTTCCTTACTGCACTTTTTGGAATTCTCTCTAATCTGTGCTTTTGCTAATTTGTTCATTTTAATGTTCCCTTTTCCGGGTTAAACTGTTTGGGGGGATGTAACAACTGAATCTTAACTATGACTGGGTTTTATTTGTAACCATTGTCATGACAAGTCATATTTGGTTAGAATTGTAATGTTGAATTTGTTGGTTTAAGAAAAATGAATTTAACAGCAAATGTATCTTTTAATGTAGTGAATTATTTGAAAGCAGAAAACAGTGGTTGTGTTTTACTTAACAAAAATCGGTGGGCAGGAGTAAAAAGGTAACTACTATTGACTAGTTCATTAAAGGTTTTCGCTGACAGTCTCTGTTTTTTGTGTAAAGGGAATATTTATATTTGTCCTCAGTTGTTTCTCGATAGGGAAATCCAATACGCACACACAAACAAAAAGCAAAACAAGCACATATAAAGCGCTTATTTGCAAGCTTTGATGAAGCCTCACCCTGAATATGTGGGTTGGAGAGTTTTACCTCATTAACGATTACAGGAGACACAATAAATGAGATTTACCAGAAATGCAAATCCAGCAGCACACACCAAGACAAATCTGTGCAATAATGACTAACGGGATGCAATGTATTTATTTATTTTTGTAAATAAATGTAGATTTTATTGGATACATCCTTGTTTTATCACACAAATGTTGGTATTACATTTCACTGGCTAGAAAGAAATTAGTCTGTCAATAATTTTGAGCATATTGTCTCCTTCCATAAAGGTTAGTATGTTTTCTTTAGTTAGTTAAAACAGCCCAACTTCTAATACCTGTTTTTTTCCACCTGCCTCTCAAGGCTATATCCTATAATATTGCTACCACCTGCAGTAAAAAAAATGTTTACTATATCAGAGGCATGCTGCCTTCTTACGCAGTGATAAAGTAAGCTCCCAGTGCTATTAGCTATGGACTTGCCCAGTACTCTAGCAGTGGTGAGAAAAGCTTGGTCATGATAAGTGAGCCTGCTATCTCAAGCTGTGTCAGGGCAACCCTGTTTGTCTATTCCCCTGAGTTAACCTTTATTCCATCCAAAAATACTGAATCATTTAAATTGACAGGAAAAAACAATCAGTGTCTCGTTCATATTCTAAAATGTGTTTCACTTCCAATGCAATTGCAGTAAAGATAAACTACCATAGTTGGCTGTTGCAGTGTTTACTATTACTCTGCATTACAGTGGATGGTAAATCATCAATTAATTGTTATATCCATCAATTTAGAGAGGCAACAGTCGGGAGAGAGCAAATAAAGTTACAAATAATTCAACAAAAAGTAGTTCAATACCACAATTTCTAAGTTTACGACTCAATGTCAATCAACTTCTAGTAATACATCCCTAAATCACAGCACTGAAAGGATCAGATGTTTATTATGTCATTAGACCTGGTTGTTAGATCTCTTTCGGCTATTTTGGCTATCACTTCTGCAAAAAGAGTAAAATTTAATTAAATAAAGAGAAATGGCGTCATACGCTCATTTGCATATATGTGATTTCATTACACAATCACTTGCATAAAGCTTAGTGGTTGTGTCAGCAAGATAGATAGAAAGAAATAGAAATCTGTAGCCAAATAATCACAAATTCAATACAGGAATATATTTTGCCTTATAGTTATTACTTAGGTAATCTATCTTTGAAGTAAAAAATAAATTCTACAAAGAGAGGGAAAAAGATCAATAAATAATTCTCAAAAAAGGCTGGCTTGCCCAAGGCCAGCCCAGGGCACGGCCAGCTCTGCGTCTTTCTCCCATTGCATCCCGCTGTCTCTCCTACTTACACCGGCCCCCGCACCCTGTCCCCTCTCCCCTTTCTACCTGCCTGCGCACACAGGGAGGGGCTGCTCCTCCACTCTTCACAAAACAGATTCAGAGAGAGGTGACTGTTTTGGCGGCCACAGGAGAGAAATACCTTGCATGCTCGCTGTCTTTTCTACAGAAAGTCACCAGATTTGTCGCTGGTCGCTTTTGTGAAAAAAAAGTTGTGAATGGGGTCTGAAAAGTCACTAAATTGACAACACTGCCTTCATGAAGACAGATGCTGTGTCCATGGAGGGGAGGGGCTGTGTGTGTGTGTGTGTGTGTGTGTAGAGTGACAGAGAGACAAAGGAGAGCAGGGACAGGAAATTCAGCTCAACAAATGTGTTTTAATGTGTGTTTAAAAATTAATAATAATAATAACGAAACGCAATGGGTGGCGCCCGGTGTTGATTGTGTGGTGCACCGCCACATATTGTCTATGTGTGGAAAACCCTGATATAACAGTCTGGTCGTCAAACCCATCATTTGATACGAAAAGCAGTCAGGCATTGTTATAGAAAACAATTAATAATCATCACTATGTGTCAAGAAAGAAGCTCATCAGCCTTTCATCCTGCCAACATTAAGCAATTACCAACCTGTCACTTTGATGACCACTCATCAGAACAAACACAGAATGTGGCTGATAGACTGCACACAATGCAAGTCTGAATGGAAAACAACCAAGTTTGATTTTATATACCGCCTAAAATTAGAGTATATAGTTTTTTTAAAAGTTTGTTAAGATAATTGATGCCAAAGCTATTAAAACTAGGGTGACAATGTTAATTGAGAAATGTATGCCTGGGTTTTCTTCCAAGCAAACAGTAATGGTGGTTCATTGGAAGTTTTTATGTAATGCAATTACAGCAAATAAGCCCAAAACCCATAAAGTTATACAGTCATGGATGAGGAGAAGGATGGCCAGCAATAACTCAAGCTTAGAAATCCTATAAAATGAATGAGGAGTAAACACATTCTCAACTGATGGAGCCATCTGTTGATGTGCTCTTATTGCCATTTTGATGACTTGCCATGAAGTTCACTTTGTCTCGGCACAAAATGCACTATGTCAGCAAAAATCAAGCAATAAAAAAAATAAAGCAAGTAAGTCAAGTACAATAATGATATTAAGGATGATAAAGATATTGACTTGAGCATGTTACATGTCAGCACCAAATGCTGCCATGTACTGTGCTTGTTGTAGAGACTTTAACAAGTGATGCATGCCTGCATAGGTCCTATTCAAAAGAAAGATGATATGGTATGTTGGCTCATTTGATAGAAAACATAACACGGAAAAGATTTTATCCCCAAAGCTTGCATTTCTGGTGAAATGGATAGCATTTGTCAGTTTCACCAAACAAGAAAAGCAAACTGAATGAGAGCCTGGACTTGAGTCAAATTACCTAAACCTGAGTCAGATGTTCAAATGTTACAATTTCAACACAACTTGACAATATCAACAAGGGTTGCAACTCAACTTAGACTAGACAAATGATTTGTGATTTTACTTTGAGCCGTATGATTCAAAAGACGTTTACTTATGACATACAGTGGTGTGAAAAAGTGTTTGCCCCCTTCCTCATTTCCTGTTCCTTTGCATGTTTGTCACACTTAAGTGTTTCGGAACATCAAACCAATTTAAACAATAGTCAAGGACAACACAAGTAAACACAAAATGCAATTTGTAAATGAAGGTGTTTATTATTAAAAGATGAAAAAAAATCCAAACCATCATGGCCCTGTGTGAAAAAGTGATTGCCCCCCTTGTTAAAACATACTATAACTGTGGTTGTCCACACCTGAGTTCAATTTCTCTAGCCACACCCAGGCCTGATTATTGCCACACCTGTTCACAATCAAGGCATCACTTAAATAGGAGCTGCTTGACACAGTAAGGTCCACCAGAAGATCCTTAAAAGCTACACATCATGCCGAGACCCAAAGAAATTCAGGAACAATTGAGAAAGAAAGTAATTGAGATCTATCAGTCTGGAAAGGGTTATAAAGCCATTTCCAAAGCTTTGGGAATCTAGCGAACCACAGTTAGAGCCATTATCCACAAATTGCGAAGACATGGAACAGTGGTGAACCTTCCCAGGAGTGGCGGCCGCCCAAAATTACCCCAAGAGCGCAGGACGACTCATCCAAGAGGTCACAAAAGACCCCAAAACAACGTCCAAAGAACTGCAGGCCTCACTTGCCTCAGTTAAGGTCAGCGTTCATGCCTCCACCATCAGGAAAAGACTGGGCAAAAATGGCCTGCATGGCAGAGTTCCAAGGAGAAACCACTGCTGAGCAAAAAGAACATCAAAGCTCGTCTCAATTTCTCCACAACACATCTTGATGATCGCCAAGACTTTTGGGACAACATTCTGTGGACCGATGAGACAAAAGTGGAACTCTTTGGAAGGTGTGTGTCCAAGTATATCTGGCGAGAAGGAACACTGCATTTCATAAAAGAACATTATACCAACAGTAAAATATGGTTGTGGTAGTGTGATGGTCTGGGGCTGTTTTGCTGCTTCAGGACCTGGAAGACTTGCCGTGATAAATGGAACTATGAATTCTGCTGTCTACCAAGAGATCCTGAAGGAGAATGTCCGACCATCTGTTTGTGTACTCAAGCTGAAACGAACTTGGGTTCTGCAGCAGGACAATGATCCTAAACACACCAGCAAGTCCACCACCGAATGGCTGAAGAAAACAAAATGAAGACTTTGGAGTGGCCTAGCCAAAGTCCTGACCTGAATCCTATTGAGATGTTGTGGTATGACCTTGGCCGTTCATGCTCGAAAACCCTCTAATGTAACTGAATTAGGACAATTCTGCAAAGATGAGGCCAAATTCCTCTAGGACGCTGTAAAGCCTCATTGCACATTATCGCAAACGCTTGGTTGCAGTTGTTGCTGCTAAGGGTGGCCCAACCAGTTATTAGGTTTAGGGGGCAATCACTTTTTCACACAGGGCCATGATGGTTTGGACTTTTTTTCACCTTTAATAATAAACACCTTCATTTACAAATTGCATTTTGTGTTTACTTGTGTTGTCCTTTACTATATTTTGCGGGATCTTTTGTAAAAAATTACAATAAAAGTTGAGATGTTTTTTGTATTTTTGTTGCAATGCAGTTGGGAGAGACAGTGAAATTGTAAAAAAAAAGTTAAAAAAAAAATAAATTTCGGGGAAACTAAAACTACTCTACTACGCACTTTTCAGTGACTTTAGAGTAAAAAAATTGTTACAGAGTACATTGATGTTAAAATACAGGTTGGCAGGACGGTCTGAAATGTTTTGCACCATCTTTCGCTGTATGTTTTGTTGTTCCATCTGAGATGTTTGAGTCACAGGTCAATAGTCCACCCTTTTCTGCATATCAGAAACAAGGAAATGAATTTGGCGACGTACGTGTGTTACATCAACCCGTTCTCACTACCGCTTGGTTGTTGGCTAAGTCTGGCACATGGGGCACATGGGACTGCTGGGATTGGTTGAAGTCGCGGGAAACTTCAGTTATTGGTCAAATTTGCAGAAAAATTGCGGTGATTAACCTAAGTTGCGAGTCGCACCAAATTCACGGTCATTGGTTGAATTTGCGTGAATTGTTGCGATCGCGACATTGCAAATTCCTGGAGGGACTGATTTCTTATTTTAAAAACAGCATACATTTAATTTTATTTGTAACTGCACAACAGCTTTTTGTACTTTGTTGTTAACTGAAGCTACCCATCTATTACATTGGAAGAAGTTATTTAAAAGTAATAAAGGTCAGGTGTATTAAGCATCCTTGTGTTACTGTTATTTGCTGAAAGTTTAAAAGCTACCATGTTCTGTTAGTACTTTAATTTAATTTGGTTAATGACTGTTTAGGACTGTGGGCTTGAGTGATAAAATTTGAGACTCCTTCATGACTCACAATACAATGACTAAGTCACGCTTCTAAGTCAAATAGAATCATTGTAAAACAGTAACAGTATACAGCTATGAAGGTTTTGTGTATAAAGTCAGATAAATCCAGGCACTATAGTAATTTTTTCTTTCCAAAAGAAAGCCAATCAAAAGTTGACAATAGGAGATAAAAGCGCTGCGTATTGCTGCTGTAACAGGTAAAGCTGTCAAAAAGTCTACAATCAATAGTTACAATACAATACATTCTCTACAGGACCAAAGAGCAAACAGACTGTGTTCTGAGTCCCAGGCTTTGAGTAAATCTAGTCTTTCCAAATCTAATATCCACCACTGTCAGTGGGTCAGCCATTATCTGCCATGAAGCAGCTTTATGAAGACATTTTGAAAAAAGTTGTCAAACGTGTCTTTCTACAATAAACAGGTACAGTCCCACCTGGAGTCTGTGTTCATTTTGCGACTGTTTTGATTAAGTCTGTTTACAGTACATTTGTAGTGTGATTTCTTAAAAACTATGGAAGGTTGGTGTGTTTTTCTATTACCTTCCAAAGCTTTTTATATTTCTGAATGTGTTTGTTTTTTTCTGTGCCTTTCAGGTAGACATTGGTTACTTCTCATGGCAGCACAGAATTAAAATGAACTAAAAATTGTTAAGATTTAACATTGCTTTAGTTAGCTTTATTGTCATTGCAAACAGCATATCCTAATTGATTGGTTGGGCATTATAGTTAGTAATTGTTGCAATGTAATACAGTTGATAGTACATTCAGTTGCCCTTGAGAACAATAATCAATCTAAAAACAGTTATGCTTTGGAAGATATACATACTGCTTTGTAAGCTCCTCCGAGACATGACCCTAATCCTTGACCTTACAAACAATTTACAGATGTTCTGAGTCAGGTGAAAATTGTGTCATATAATCTAAATCTGCTGAATTTTACTGAAAACATGCTTTGTCTTTTTTTCTATGTAAATTAGGGCTGCGACGGTTACCGCATTTCTGCAATACTGCAGCCACTTGACGCCTACGGCGGGTCTGAGCTTGTGACCGTCATCACCGCAAAACAATATGGTTGCACGTGTGCAAGCTGTGTTTAATGACATGGATTCATTGATTCTAATGACATGGATCGTGTCTGATGAGATTGTGTCTTACATGGATTCAAGGTTTTCTAAACAAAATGTTCCATGACACATAATAACATTCCATTCGTGTTGCCTATTAGGCCTATATACCCGTAATCACTTGTATCGGAGAAATGTTTCTCCATTCTCAGCTGATGTAGACACACTAACGTTACAGCAGTGTTTACCATTGCACATTAGCCTAGCAGCTAGCGGAGTTTCCTTATGTTTACCATTCACTTTACCGGCAGTAAACAGATAAAGCCATTGTGTCTTGAGAAGCTCTAGCTTGTTGTTTTATTGTTCACTTTTAACTCACTTTGCATCAACTTTGCTATCTCTTTTTCTTCTCTCTTTTCCTCACAACGGCACTCATACTGCTTGCTCTCCTTGCGCAACCACAGGGGCACTGATGTCACTCACTTAAGGCACCCTGCCATTCTCGCTCTGACTTACGCTACTCTCGTAAGGGGGTTACGGTATCGCATGAATTTCAATCTTTTCAACCACGGTAAAAAAAGTCCATACCGTCCCAGTCATAATGTATATTAAATTACTTTAATCTGATTCGGGGGTTTAGTAAGATTTGGGCCAAATTCTATGAATAAATTCTAAATCAGCCACAAAATATAAACAATAGCCAAACCTAATCATAGACTTGTCACAATAAGCCAGGGTGACCAAAGTCATGTTTAGCCATCTGTCATCATTTAAGTCATCAGTGATAAGTCTTGAAAGTAACCCAATACAGTTTGAAATCTTTGCAACAAGTAATCCTGCAAAGGTGCAACCAGAAAGTAATCGATCTATGAGGCTAGATATGGCCTTAGTGATGTCTTTTCCTGGTTTCAAAGGCTGCATTACAGTAAAGTGACATCATTTTGTGAATACCAGACTTAGCTGTTTTATTATTTGCCTTTACCCACTTGGTCATTGTATCCACATTATTGGTGATTATTTATCAAAACTCTCATTGTGTAAATATTTTGTGAAAGCACCAATAGTCAACCCTACAATATTGCCACAGTATTGACATTGATGTATTTGGTCAAAAAGGTTGTGTTATTCACAGTCCGTATATTAAAAAACATCAACCAATTTGAGTGAGACACCAGACTCCCGTGATCTTTTAAACATGAATGTTTTGGCTACTCTTTTTTTACATTTGCATTACAGTGGTAACTACCTGTGTGACTAGAGGCTCCAGAAGCCTCTCCACAGTCAGGGTGCGGATTTCAAGACTCTTGGGGTCCCATTTCAACAGGATGGGGGAGGTGGCGGTCGTCATGGTCTCTGTTGGGAGCAAAAGCACATCAATGGTTAGAGGAATGTTTCACTTTGAAAAGCTTTGAAAACATAAACACTGTGACAAGTCACATTGCTCATTACATTTGCCTGACAGGGTGCCTAGAGGTGTTAGTTGGCATTACATAGGCACTCTGGTTTCAGACTGGTTTGAGTTTTTAAAGATGGTGAAAGCCTTTCTAGGACAGCATAGTCTTACAGAACTTTGCCATGGGATGAAAATAATAAAAAACAGCACAATCCAAAAAGGCAATCCTCCCCTGTGTCAGAGGACAATTGTCCTTATGTCATGAAACAAGTATTCACAGAGACCATATTTCATCATGGGGTTTGTGCCAATATTCGATCCTCACAGACATTTCAGAAATTCCACAAAATATAATGAAGCCCAGGCTAAACTACTGGCTCAAAAACAACATTAGAGTAACTGTTGACAGTCGGAATGTCTTGGCTTTGCACATCAAATAAAAATAAAGCACAGTCAACAATTCCATCAAACCAAAATTGAATGGCCGCCTCTTTAACCTTAAATTTCTGTAATTAACTTTTCTAATTAACTCCATGTACAATGTATCTCTCCAGAGTTGAAACTTATTAAGTAAGGGTCCAGTAAATTCAGGGAGCATTGTTTTTCTTCAGTTGTCTGGTCGACATGTCATTAAGTAGAGTTTTGGCATAAATTTGTCCACATTGCTGATTACTTAAAAAAGGTAAAAACATTGCATTGTATTATAAGGGTCCAAATTAAGACAAAAAAGTAAAGAAAGGAGGTAAAGAAGAAAATAAAAACAGGAGAAACGTCTGTGATAAAAAGTCTCAATTGCACAGTTCTTTTAGACAATCTACAATTTATTTTTACAGTTTTTAAAAGCTCAGTGGGGTTAAATTAGGTGAATGTGAGGACTGGGCAGCTGTCATGGGGGTAGCAGTCTGTTTAACTGTGGGGATGTGTTTCTACAGTAAGCAATTTCCGAATGGGCCAGCTGGGACTGGCTCAGTCTACTGCCAATGTCAATGAGGCAGAAGGGAGTATAAAATGTGACTATGAATGACAGATCTGGGCCAGAGGCCCCTAATATTACAAACAGTGGGTTAAAGATGGATGAACAGTAGGAAATCTGGCAACTTGGCACTAGTGAAACTCCAACACAGACATAGTTCTCTCAAAAAAGTACAGACCTTTAGATTGGGAAAAAAAAAAAAAAACTTTACTTATGCTAACTGTGTCATTACATTTTTGTCCCCGCAAGGAAATCTGGACAGGGACAATACATCAGACTCTGTGCGTTTGTCAACTTATCAACCTCTCATGCACAGTAGTTTGACAGAACCTGAAAGAATGATGCATATTATTATATGTTCTGACATTTTTTAAATTACACATACTGAGAGGTGGAGAGGAGAGTTGAATACGGTGCAGTATTAATTAACTTCAGGAAAAAACCTTGCACTATGGAGCTATAAAATATTAGATATAGACTATGTACTGACATTCCCCCACACAGGATAGCCCCTCAGAGCCACTAGCCCAGCTACAACACAGGTACACACACAGTAACTCTCTGAAAGGGCCATAACTGTGTTTCTGGTGACTGTCAAAGCTCCAATAGACTCCATGTCTTCTGGCAGAAAAATGGAGAGAATAACAGAATCTTCTAATGGTTGGTTAGGTCCGACTTCCAGCTCTATGTCACTGGCAATGTTACACTGAACGGTGGCCAGTCAATCTCTATCGTGATCTCTGACCCTGATCCTCCAAACAAAGTATGCACGAGACCACGCCTCCCTCAATCACCTGTTGCATTTTTTGCTGGGAGAGAGGGTTCTAGCAACATTTAAGGGGTGTAGTTGTAGGTTCTGTTAGGCAGAGCGCAAACATCCCCCACGCCCAAATAATAAAACTTTGGATCTACTGGAATCATGAGGGTGACATATTTTCATTTTTCAAATTTTGCCAAAAGTTGATTGATTTGCAGCTATGACATCAGTGCTGTGCAGAGAAATCAATAAAAACCAGAACGTGATCTGATGTAATTACTTTGGTGAGCAACATGCAGTCTGTCCCACAGTTTTGATGACTTGGCCTTGTGTTAGCATCAGCCAGCATTGGAAAAAGTAAAAACATTGACAAGACTAAAAGAATGAAAGACTTCAAAGTGTTCTGACAGAAATCCAACAGCACCATCCTAGATTGAAAACAGTGAAATAGGGGTAAACAAGCAATGTGGCAAGGGAGTCATATTACTTTTGAGTTCAGTATTGCATCTTTGTTTGCTCACTTGTCACTGAGGCACCACATTCCCTAAACAATCAAAATGAAGTCTGTCATACAAATTCCAATGCACACCACAGCATGAGCCTTTTTCTGAGGATCAAATTTCTCCCTCTCAGTTCTTTTGTTTTGTTTATCATTTTTGTTTTTGGTGAAGAGCATGAGTCAGATTTTAGTTTATTTTGTGAGCGGTCCCGCCATCTGCTGTGTAAAACTGTACATCTGTGACTGACAAATGATCAGAGCAAAACAAGACAGAGAGGCAATAGAAAATTAATAATTTACCGTATGAGAAAAATAAAATTAAAATACATATAAAGCGACTGCCCAGGCAATTCATTGTTTATGGTAGGTGTGTGTGTTCTAGAGAAGTTGTGTGTGGTTCTGCATGCGTGTGTACTGTGCTCTGTGTTCCTAAATCTATACCTGCGTTTGCAGTGTACAGTTGAAGCAAGCATTGTTTACTGTCATTTTCATTTTCTTAATTTTCTGAATAAATCTAACGACTGTTCCCTTCTGCCCCAGGACAGGCTTTTGGGGAAGGATGGTGTCATTTCAGAAGGTTTAGAATAACACTATACATAGGAGGAAAATGGGCCATCTGCTAGTTTGGGGGATTTATTCTAAAGCACGGCACAAAAATCGGCATAAATATTCTACTCCTCTTGGCTAGACACTAATATAGAGAACTTGAGTCCAACAACAGCTCTTTTTGGCTCATTGCACTCATGCTTCTGTATAGCCGAGCTAAATACAAACTATAAGCGTATCTTCAACATACAATATGTAATATTGTATTATTATTCAGTGTGCTGATGTGCTGCAATAGCAGCAATTTGCACAATACAATTGCAATTGCCCATACTTATTATTATTATTCCGCCAGATTTTTGTCCCACTACAAGTCACGGAGCGTTGCCAACACGCGCACACAAAATACATCGAAACGTGTGTAATGATCGGGAATGGTGTGCTATGAATTTTCAACGAGATTTGCTGCGCGGTTTTCACGAAATCGAAATTTCTCATAGACTTTAATGGAAAATGTTCGGGAAATCGCTCAACATTGCTCAAAACGGCACCTCTGTGGGGCCATGCTGTATCGCCATACTTTAACGTAGAAGAATGATTACAAGTTTAAACCAAAGACAAGACTTTGGCGTGTATTGGGCTGAATGGGCATTCAGATATCAAGCATGGTTTCTCCAAAATCACAGTTTACGTATTGTCTCTTTTTCAGACCGCTTACGATTTTCCAATGTGTGTGTATGTGGCAAAATGTTGAGAGCTGGAGTGGAGGACAGAGTGGGGAGATTCAAAAAAATCATCTTGGTTCTCTCTCTATAACTTGCTCCCCAACTTGCACCCAACCATAAGCCGTGGATCACCAGTGACCTGAAAGTCGTTCTTAATGAGAAGAAGAAAGCTTTCAGGTCATGGGACAGACAAGGAGCTTAGGGAAGTACAGCACAGACTGCGGGATAAACTGAGGGAGTGTAAAAACACCTGCTGGAGGCCAGTCTCCAGCAGAACAACATGAGGGACGTGTGTACAGGGATGAAAGAAATTACCGGGTATGGCGGGAAAAGAGGAAAAACAACAGGCAGCCGGGAGAGAGCAAACGAGCTAAACTGTTACTTCAATAGGTTTAGCTTACAGCCATCCCCTGCTTCCTCTACCACTCCACCAACCCCTACACCCCTCATTGCCTCCTCCCCCCTCTTGTTCCCACACCTCCCTCCTCACTCCCCTGTAGTCAGCCCTCCTGCAGTCAGCCCACTCCCCTCACCACTACAACACATTTCCTCTCCCCCCACTGACACTTCAAGCACCCCTCCCCCTCGCTTTAGATTCACACCTGGCCAGGAGAAGAGACAGCTGGAGAGGCTTCACCAGCGCAAGGCTGCTGGCCCGGACAGCATCAGCCCCAGGGTCCTGAAGACCTGCGCCAGTCAGCTGTCTGGTGTTCTCCAGTACCTCTTCAACCTGAGCCTGAGCCTGAGCCTAAGCCTGCAGAGGGTGCCGCTGATGTGGAAGACGTCCTGCCTTGTCCCGGTCCCCAAGAACACGACTCCATCTGGCCTTAAGGACTACCGCCCAGTGGCTCTCACAATCCCATGTGATGAAGGTGCTGGAGAGGCTGGTCTTGGCCTACCTGAGGCCGCAGGTGAGTTCTTCTCTGGAGGCCTACCAGCCTCGTCTGGAAGTGGACGACGCTGTCATCTATCTTCTGCAGCGAGCTCATTTGCACCTGGATGGCGTTGGCAGCACTGTGAGAATCACATTTCTTTTTATTTCTCCAGTGCATTCAACACCATCCAGCCACTGCTACTAGGTGAGAAGCTGCGGGTGATGGGTGTTGCTGCATCCATAGTCCCCTGGATCACTGACTACCTTACAGACAGACCACAGTTTGTCCATCTGGACCGTGTTCTACCTGATGTGGTGGTGAGTAGTACGGGGGCCCCACAGGGGACTGTGCTGTCTCCCTTTCTGTTCACCTTATACACCACAGACTTCCAGTACAACTCAGAGTCATGTCACCTACAGACGTTTTCTGATGACTCTGCAGTTGTTGGGTATATAAGGGATGGACAGGAGGTAGAGTACAGGGCACTGGTGGATGACAATTTATAAATCAAAACGTAGGTATTCTTGTCTAGTTTCATTTATGCGACATTTAGCGACCTTTCAAACGACAAGAGTTCCAAATGTTCCTCCATTCACTGCCATGTTAAAAATCCTCAAACGCAGCAAAATGCAGACAAAGCACTTTTTAAAATCGCTGATATGCCCACATTTGAAAGTTTATCCACATAAATTTAATATCAATACATTCACAAAGGCCTTCTGATGCCCACAAGAACGTTATTTTATTGATATCTCGTATCCTTTTGGTGATTTTCTTTGAGAGCTTGTTCAGTGTCTGAATAGCTGGTGACACAGCTGACAGGTACAGCAGGTGCTCTGGTCGTTAACTGATTACAGATCAAAGAGATGACATCACAGAGATGAAAGGCTTCCTAGCTGTGTTTACAAACATGGTCACTGATAGTTCGTATCCATTAGCAACCATTTCAGTCACTGTCTCTGTCAATTGCTTTGCTGTTTTGTCTCCACGACTCATTTTAAAACAGAGTGAAAAAAGAAATTTGAGCTGTGAGTCCCTGTGTGTAACAAGCATAGTGTGAGTCCCTGTGTGTGCAACAAGCATAGTGTGTGTCCCTGTGTGTGCAACAAGCATAGTGTGTGTCCCTGTGTGTGTAACAAGCATAGTGTGTGTCCCTGTTTGTGTAACAAGCATAGTGTGTGTCCCTGTGTGTGTGTGTGTGTGTGTGTGTGTGTAAGCGTGCGCACGCCAGGAATGTACACACACGCACAGACAGACAGATAGAGAGAGAGACACATACACACACATGGACAAACTGACCAACTGACTAAGTCCTAACTGACTTCAGGCCTCAACACCAACAGCTGTTTCATAGAAGACAGACTTGGAGAGGAAGAGGAGGAGAAGTGTGAGTCTGGTTTAGCGCTAGCTACGTCATAGCTGTTTCGGGGAAACAGAAACGTCTTAAATAGGTTTTAAAAAGTTATATCTCTTTAGGGTTAAGATCCTTTTATTATTTTTTTTACTACGTTTTTTTGCTGTTCGGATGTGCACCAAGTAGTAGGCACACTGTTAAAATTTCTGTGGAATTTTCTAGTTAGTATTATTTTTATCGTAAACACCATCCCAAATTAGTATGAATCTGTTCACAGATGAGTTTACCCATTCAAGGTTATTCACGTTACGTTTAGTAATGTTTATTGATGTCATTGTAATAAAATAGCTGCAGTTTACCCAGCTTAAATATGTTTTTCTTGATTCGATTTGTACTGGTAGCTGACCAGTTAGCTAGTGAGCCAGCAAGCTAACATTAGCCAGCAGCTAAACCCACAATATCACAATATATTTCACATATCAATGTCACTTTTGACCTTTTCAGGATGGACAGGGTTTGCTGTAATGTAACTCAAGGAGGCTGAGAGACGTGTGTTGGTTATTCCCGGATGGATTTCCGGGACGGCAAGGACAGCAGAAGATCTCCCAGCTGCCCGGAAAAAGCTCTGAGTATTTCTTTCTTTGAGGTACAGTACGTATCATCTAGGTTACCGTGTTTTGACAGAAGTTACAAGTAACTAGGGTCAAAGGTCAAAGTTTATTTATAGCACATTTACAAACAGTCACTACTGCCCCAAAGTGCTGTACAGATAAACAGAAAAGCATAAGATAAGCACAATAAATGTCTGAAAAACCCTTCTAAAACAGAATATGCCAAAAAAAATAAAAACAGACAACAGATAAAAACTATACTTAAAGCAATAACAACAATAAAATGTCACAGCTCAGCTTATGTTAAATGCCAGTGCAAATAGAGGTATTTTTAAAAGTGATCTAAAGCTCTCAATAGAGGTAGCTGCTCTAATGTTGAGAAGAAGAGGAGTTCCAGAGCTTAGGACCTGCTACTGAAAAAGCTCTGTCCCCTCTGGTTTTCAGTCTGGATCTTGGACAGTCTAAAAACAACTGGTCAGTGGACCTAAGTGCTCTGACTGGAGTGTGCAAAATCAGCATATCAGATAAATATGATGGTGCCAGCCTATTAAGAGATTTAAAAACAAACAACAAGCGTGCAGCCACATTCTGAAATAATTGTAATCGGCGAACTGAAGACTGACCAAGGCCATAGTACAATGAGTTATAATAGTCCAGGTGTTTGTGATCAGGGCATGCACAACTTTTTCCAGTTGGCTATGGGGCAGGTAAGGCTTGACCTTCCTAAGAAGTCTGAGCTGAAAAAAGGGGGTGAAAGGTTATATGATGCCACTGACAGGCGACTAAAGGAAACGCCCCGTGTCAAAAAAAATAAATAACAGATTTCTCTGGGTATGAAATTTGGTGGCAACATTTGGGATAGTATAAGAACACAACTCATCAAAATATATAACATAGGTATGGGCGTTTATTGACATTTTAATGCAGAAATGTTAAATATTGTCCCTTTAATGCAGCTGGCCTGAAGTCAACAGGTCAGAGGTTTTGTGGTTCTGTTTGTAGAAACTATATCCTGTTATATCGTCAAAAGATCTCAAGATCTCGTGGGTCCTTGTGACTTCAGCTGTATGGCCGCAGCCTGGTGGGTATTGAAGGATGGCGGAGCACGGTGTCACTGCCCGATGTGAGTAGAGTACAGATTTGAGTCTCGCATGCATCACTTTGCGATAATGTCAGTACAGTAAAAATGGACCTACTTAACGAAGTTTGTTCACTGCTGGCTACAAGCTAGCAATCAAACAATCATAGATAGCTACAACGTTTTTGAAATGATTTCCATCTTCTGTTTCTTATTTAATGGATTTCACAAATTTCAGTATGTAAGTGCTGACAAACCGTTCAACCATTAGAAACACAAAATTCTCTCCGTGGTTTCACACACCTTTTCCTGAATTCGCAACTTCAAAACTGCACTACTGTTCTGCCTTCTCTAACCTAATACCGGTGTTGAATTTTGCACAACTGTGATGGAGTATGTAAGCAGGCCACTGCTAGAGTCAAGGAGGGTAAGAGATTAAACTACTTAACGCAAAATTCTTGCTGCTGTGTTTTTTTTCGTGACTTTCTTTCTGTTTCTCGAAACTCTCCTTTCATCTAATTTTAGCCAAATATCCAGTTACAGGGATTAAACTGTGAATGCCGGCAAGAGAAAGTGAGTGAGAACTGAGAAGAAGAGGGTTGATTGAACGGCGTGTTTTATTATCAGAATGCAGGGTTGGCAACAATGTAGGATTGGTAACAATGGTATCTGTAGCGAGCTCACCACATGCTGCAGTTTCCTGTGTGTCTGCTCATTTGTCACCTAATGTAGGGTGTTCTTGATACGGTTTGTTTTTTATTGCCCATTAAACAATAGTATTACCTTAGGTCCTGCTTGTGTCAGCTCTTCTATATAATAATGCTGATGACATGGCAGAGAGACAACTGCTAGCGGATGTAAAGTAATTACCTTACTCGACCAGGTGTTAACTGAGCTGTGTGTGTGTGCGTGCGTGCGTGCGTGACAGGGTGGGATCTAGACATTTTTTATCTGCCAAGACAAACAGTTGTTTGCCAAGTTGCTGGGCAGCGTCAGGTACTGTGCAATACCTGCCCTGCTAATGTTGCTACCTTATGGGGCAACACTACTAACCTTTATCACCACTTCATCATACTATACAATGCTTTATTGTTTGTGTTCGTTGAATATTATAGCCGATAAAGACCTTAAAATATAATCACATTTTAAATCGCAATCACAATATTGGTAAAAAATAAAAATAAAAAAATAAATAAAAAATAAATCGCATTAATCGCATTAAGATAATTTTCCTAAATCGTTCAGCCCTAATTGCAGTTAGAACTGCTTTAAAGTTGAATGTAAGTAATAGTGGGTGAAGTCTATGTTTTTTAACAGTGAAGCTCAGGGTATTGCTGTTGTTGATTAATAGTGCTACTGTAGCCTATAACTAAGATATTTCCAGTCTATGATTATTACACAGGCTACGGGCAGTCTGGCATCCCTGGTGAACTGGTTTATATCCGTTATAAGCACTAATTAATTCCCATTGGAAATCATTTAGTCTACATGTTGCAATAACAAGGTTGCAGTACAATCCAGTATGAACTTCCAAAACATTAGATTTTGATGCATGACTAACTTTACAAAGTTACTAAGCCAAATTCAACTATAATAAGGTAGCAGACAGATGCAGACAAGGCCTCTGATAGTTCATCAAAATTTCCATTTATACAACTTTTTGGCATGAGCTGCACCGTTGTGTGAACTCACTGCTGAGTACAAACCCCAAACCTCCCAGAGAAAGAAGCAGAAGGGTTCCACCAGGAACCTTTCTGCTCAGAACTAGTGATCCAGAAGCTGAAAGGCAGAAGATTTCAGACCGCTGGTCATGAATATTGGGGGAAAAAAAAATCTAAATCTAAAAAGTCTAAATCTTGGGAACATTTAAGTGAATTAGAAAATACCAAAATAACAAATCTGCAATTGTGTTTCAGTTCTACCATTCATTGCCTTTCATTTTGCCACTATTTTTTTCTTAAACTAGGTAGTGTCATTCTATGCACATGCTGGATCTTGTTTGGATTTGGTGTAGATTCCTTGTTGGTGGATTCTTTTTCTTGCCATTTTTATTTGTATGTCAAAAATGATAGTGACGGTTGTATTGTGTATTGTGGTTTTAATTAAAGTAAATGAAAGCAAGGCTTTCTGTTGTTCACAGACTACTTTGGTGTTTCAGACGCCCAACTGCAAAAAGCTGTAGCAGCATGATCAGCGCATCTCAGCAAATCAGGTAAACACAGCGCTGGCAGTTAAGACAGATATTCTGCTGAGTCAGCGCTCTGTTTGTGAGTCTGTATTGATTAAGCACCTGTCATACAGAGCTACTCCATCCAGCAGTCTATTGGCAGTACCAAATAAAACAGATGGCAAGGACTAGTAATATTGACAATGACTACTAACTGTCACAAACAGAACACCCATACTGTTTTTGCCTCATGTGGTGCTTACTGTATGGTTTTGGTGTTGTAACTACATTACTGCACTTGGTATATATTTCATAAATCATGTTTATATTATCTATATATTATAACATTTCACACCATAGTGTGTTAAACTGTGTATGAAATTAATTGCGAAAGTATAAAGTACATTTTTAAATAATAGTGGTTAGCAAACTGAGTAGCAAACTCAGTTCCTAAACTTCCTAGACAAAGCAGCTAGACAAAGCTTAGATTTTGATATATATCTGTCACACGCAAGTTTTAATGAAATGTTTTGTTTGTTTGTTTTGTTTTTGAGGATTTTATTTTGTAGTCGTTCCATGCATAAGCATTAAACATGCTTGTGAATGTCACCTCTCACAGTAATCTTCCATGTCAGAGGCTCAGTCATGTTTAAAGGTGAATGATTGGCTTCTTAGAACATGAAATATGAGGTGGTCAGATGTAATGTGATAAAGTAGATGAGCAGCCTAGTGTATATGTGTTTTGCCTAATTATTTTATGTATGTCTTATTAGATCATGTGTAAATATATAATTTTCCAGAATTTTTTTCCCTTTGGCCAGTTTTGTGTGATTTTTTTTCTGCACTCTTGCCTAAACTCTAAGTTGTTGTCCCTTTTCCCCTTTCAGTCACTCTGTTTTCAGATTTTTATTTGTCTGGAGACAGTAACTTTTAACTAAAAATCAACACACTGATTTTTTTTAAGCGATTATTAACTTATCTGCATTGAGCATTGAATCGTTCTAGAGAGAATCACGATGCATCTAAGAATTGATTACTTTTCCCATCCCATAACTTTCATTAATGTACACTACAATGAAAACCACTATTAAGCCAACATTTGGAGATAGACAAGTCATTTGTTTTTGGTGTAGATCCAGAGAAATAGCGCCATGTACAATGTAGCAGGAGCAAGCCAAGCCGTGCGGATCGGAGAAGTAGTGGGGCAAAATCAATTTTACAACCTTGTCTGACTGCCTACTCAAGACAGGTGCAGTGTATGACACCACACGGGAAAATATAAGGACTAAGGGTAAAACTTTCTCTCTGGCCACACATACTTACAGTGTATGTGACAGTTGTTGTCTACTCAAGACTCACACATTAATTACAAAATGGGTAACTTTCAAATTGATTCCAATGGTTTACATACAGTACTAGATAAAATTTGTTCAAACTTGACATTTTGAATAGTGACAGCCCTGTTATCCTCTATAAAACATGAATGCTTTAGCCAAGCTGCACAAATGTTGGTGTTTTGATGGAGATCGAGATCCATATCTGCCTGTCACATTATATACAGTCTCTCAATATGTAAAATAAGTGAATCAACAGAGGAAAATGTCATTCATGCATTAGACATTCACAATTAATAATGTTAACTCTAAGATTTAAATACTAAGATAAGATATATTCACACATACCATACAGTGTCTCGATTGAAATCTCGAGTAGATGAATTGGAATTTCTAATATGTGTACAGTATGATTTCAATTTACTCGTTTGGGGTCACGTTCTCTTAATTGATATCGTGTCTGGTGGTCTTGACGGCAGAATCAAAACCAAGGCTGCTCTCTCTCAGTCCACGTTGACATGGATTAACTTCACTGCCGACAAATGAGGTTAATACATGATAAGCATTCAGGGAGCAGAGAAATAAGGTCAACCAAGTGCTAAAACAGGCAGGGTTTAGTATTATACTAGTAATATAATAATATGCAAATGAAAGTGAAAATTATATGGTTAAAACATACAATTTCTGTAATTACATTCTAAAACAGTTTTCCGTTTCATGTGTGATTGGAAAAACATTGTGTTGCTAAGGAAAGCAGCCATAGATTATTAAAATAGTTTAACACTTGAATGCATTGCTAGATCTTTTCATAAACAGAGATATTAGCAGAATTTTGCAAAACAATATGGTAACAGAGGGACACCAATTGAAGTTATGCGTTAAGATAATGTTTTGTCTCACTGCAATGTAAGTGTAAAAATGTCTTCAAAATACTGCTGGTTTTCCGAGAGACATCTATTTCCCCTCAAATCATCTTAGCCCTGGAGTTTTGCAAATACATGCACATTTGTCACAGAAAGAAATATTCAAAAGTTTAAACTGCTTGCACTGCATAAATGTGCATCAGAGCTTCTGTGACACTTTGTGACTACAAGCCCTGTCATTTGTCATTATGAAAAGTTAATATGCCAACACTGCATTGACCCAGATTCAGAGCGGATTTAAGCACATACACACACTTGTGGGGAACAGTGGGGAGTCTCTAAAACCAGAAGTCAAGGCTCAACCTGTCATATCGCTTCTCTCCAGAACCAAGTTCTCAGAGCGGCCAAAATAGGCTGATCAAAGTAGAGCACAACCTGTGAAATTCTCAAAGCAGTCATGTTCTCTTAGGGATTCAAAAACCTTCTTTAAAAACCTAATATACACACACTGCAAAGTTGAATAAACACTCTTACATCATGTCTTCTGAAAACACCTGTCCCTGATTGGCTGGAATGTGTCCATAAAAATCCTTTATTGGGAACCTCAAACAAGTTTGAAATACTTTGCTGTTCCTGCAAGCCAGGGTCTGGGGGAGGGTTACGCTGTCTTTTATAAAACAACCGGGTGCAAAACAACCAGCATGACTAGCAGCACCAGTACAGAAAACAGTTGATAGAATTCACAACACACTGTAGATAATACCCATGGTCTTTGGTCATGCTCTGTTTAAAAAAAAAAAATATACTTCTTAGACAACTTTAGAATCCAATAGGAAAATTTATTTGAATCAAACCTTGAGCCTAAAAATCGATATCAAATCGAATTGTGACATTTTCTGTATCATGCACCCTTGATGACAGGCTACCTATGTTAAATAAGGTTCAAAATGCCAAAAAATGAGAATCTAAAAGCAGAAAGTGAGTGTACATCGGTACTGGTTGTATGTTGCAGTCAAAGCATGTGGTGAACACTCCCAACAAATTCCCAAGATGAAATTTCAAATGCATTTAACAATTATTCAGCCTTCCCTCTGGAAGGCTATTGAAGTCAAGTCCCTTGTTTACCACAACTATAAAGCAATGTATCTGTGTCAACATAAAATCACTAAAACAGAGGAGACGTCTGCTCTTCCCTGTAATCACATTTTTGGACCAAAATGATCAGATTTAAAACAATTGTGTTAATTACTTTAGCATGACACGATTGCATGAATCTTAACAAATGCTCTCCTACTTATTTGTTTTACACAGATTTGGAGCAGGAGCATGATGTTAAATGTACCTTGGAGAGGTTTTAACTACCAGTAGCAGTAGGCCAATGTTTTTTAGGAGTGGATCCCTGTTTCTCTGTAATGTGCATGCACGTGTGAATTCTACTGCACCACTATCAATACTTCCAGGAACATACCAACGAACGTAAGAAAAAAGACAGCTAGCAAGTAAACATGGATGTAAACAATACAGGATTTAAAGTATGTCATAAATAAGCTCTGCAATTTTTTTTATGAGGAAGCACCTTGAGAATGCACAAAGAGCATTTTGGTGAGACACACTAAATACAATACATTGTGTTTGTTAACAAGCAAACTCCACACAACACTTTTAATCATTATCTCAAATCAAACTGTATCTAAATAGCACTTTTCATACACAAAAAGCTAGCACAGTGCTTTATATAAAAAGTGGGGGGACAGCCATGCCCCTCCCCCACCCCATCCACAAGCAGAGCAGTACTTACTAAAAGTACTTACTAAAAACACAATGCAAAGAAATTCCATCACATACAGCGATGTCCATCCATTCTGTGAAAACATCAGTAATTGATTTGTTAGTCTCCTGCCTCACAGAATCACAGATTTTGTTTTTGTCATCATTCAATGTACTCCTTTTAAAACACAAACTCCTTTTTTGTTAAATACTATAGATACAATTTGAATAAAAAAAAAGAAGCTTTCCATTCTGACCTCTGGCAGCTGCAGCTTTTTTGTAAACTGTGCCAAAAAGCTTTCTAAGAGCCATTTCCCAAAAATGTTGTGACAAGATGATAATGCATTTGCCATGGGACAATGAGTCATCTGACCAAGCTTTGCAGCCCTTCAGTCTTTGCAGCAGACAATACACAGCTTTAATTTGAAAGCAGAAACACAGGCTTCTTTAATACCTATAGGATTACCATTTGTTACACTAGGATGATTATAGGAGTACTATATAGTATTGGCAGTGACTTATAACACTATTAACCATAAATTAGATAGACTGTTGAGTGCAAGTTTTTGCAATAACACTCAATGAGGTGAAAACCAAATCTGAATCTAGGCTTGCACAATAAATCGTTATAAAATTGCGATCTCGATTCACCCCTGTTCACGTCATTTTTAAATTACTTTTTTTTTGGTTTTTTTATTAATGATTCTCATTTAATTTTACGAGCCGACTGCATCACAAACGCTTCTACTTTCTTCTGTGAGTTTTAATTATAAACTGTAAAAATAGGTTCTAAAGCTCCAAGCGCTGCAATGTTCTCCTTCTCTTCATTGAAGCCTCTATGTCTACAGGCTTGTGGTGATGCGCAATGTGCTATAGGTGCCAAAAACATCTATGTTTTGTACTGCCAATTTGTTTTGTTTTGTAATGGTTCATGTAAGCACTTTGTGAGAAAGAAATCGTGGCAGAGAATCGTGATTCATATTTTCCCGAATTGTGCAGGCCTATCTGAATGGGCAGTGAATCCTGTTATTTTTAACGTTTCATCACTACTAGAAATTTAACTAAAGCAAGTATTTCAACATCACTATCATTCATATTTTAGGAAGCTGCCGATTATATTCAGCAACAAAAAAAGCCTAAAAAGTTAGAACGGAAGTAAAGTTGTTGCTATGGAGATGATACACAGTCTTGTCTAGTCGCATTGGTGTAAACTGGCAGGTTCCATAACGTGGCAGACCAGCACATTGCAGTGTGCACACAACAGTTGTAAGCTTCATATATTTTCTTCATGTTTTGTTGGTGTGATCTGGGCTTTAAATCTCACACAGAATGTGTAGGGAACTATATTCAACAACAAGGAATGGATCCTATTACTGGGATTTACATAATAATCAAACTAATGTAGTTATAGGATTAACGTATGACAGTGGTCTGTAGTATAAATACAGTTAAATACAGATTTAATCCCACATCAGACATGCTTTTGATTGGGAGTGGTACAGTATACAGCTACAATGAATGTATGCAATATTGCACTCATTTCTGCATGTCCAAAATTATCTACTCAATAACTAAACCTTCAATTATGTCAATACTGAATTGGCAAACGCTTTAAGTCAATTCATTTAAATGTCAGATGAAATAAAAAACAGTGACATTTATAAGTATTATAAAAGTGACTGTTCATATTTACATACTTAAACATTTAAACATTTTTGAAACAAATCTGTGAATGTGGATAATATGGGCAAATTGTATTGACCTAGGGTGGGTCATTTTTACAGATTAGTTAAGTGTAGCCCTGAATTTGTGATGTCAAAAAATTTGTCCAGCAACAGCTTTTGTTTAGTTTGTTTCAAAGAAATTACAATATACAAAAAAATACGGAGGTAGAAGATAGAGTATGCAGCCTCAACTAGGGATGTAACGGTGTGAAAAATTTAACATCCTGGTTATAGTGACCAAAATTATCACGGTTTTTGGTATAATCGCGGTATTTTTAAAAGTGTGTTCAATATGTTCAGAAAGCACTGGCCAACATAAGCTAAAATAGTTTTAAAAGTGTGTCAAAAAGTGTAACAGTGTTTATTATATTCCAAATATATAGGCAAAACCTTATCAAAAGTGCAACTTTTAACATTAAAAGGAACAAGGGTTTAGCATGTAATTAGCTTATTTGCCAGGAACATTTCCATTAGTTTAAATTTTTACTAATCCAAACATTCAAGCTAAGACATAAAGAACAATATGTAAACAAATCACCAGAAACACCACTAATTATTTACTTTTTTCTTCATCATCAACTTCAGGAGACTCGGATGAAGCTGGGAAAGACACACGGTTTCTATCTCATCTTGAGTTAATAGGTTCATTGCAAGGAACATCTGTATTTAACTTTTGAAATAAAAAAAGAAATTGCCCTGAAAGAATATGTCCCCAGCCTCCCACTCCAAGCTTCAAGGCTAAGCCCCAGACTTCAAATTCAAGAATTGCCACTGGTCAGCACATAGGCCTAGATTTTCTGTAAGAGGAGTGAAGAAAAGCAGTCACCAAACAATAGAAAAGTTAATGCACGAAGACAAAGCACACACTGTGGGGGAGGAGATGGGCCAATACTTGGGGCTTACACTGGTCCCAGACATAGCCCATGGTGGGGGTAGATAGGGAGAGTCAAGTGAGGCCTCAGAAGGACAGAACAACTGAGAGGATGATACACTTCAATGGCCTCAAGCATGACTCAGCACAGATTTGCTTTTGATAGAATCAAAACAATAAGGTGGCGCAACAAAGGGTAAAGACACAGCAGAAGCAGAAAGGGAACTTTCCAGTATCAGAAGTGTGTTAGCATGACCTCTCACGGCTAAAGACACATAGATTGTGCAAGTGAGAATGGCACTTAATGTTTGCACCACAATTGATTGATTATCATCAATCTTGCATTGTTAGTGCCCATCCACTAATGCTTAGCCTACATGCTACAAAAATCACCAGACGCGGTTTTATGAAAGTGGAAATCTGTCCTCACTGTTGATACTGACAGAAACTAGTTTATGATCTATGGCCTTGACCATTTTCAATCCATGGCTGACAGTGCATCCACCCTTGTTCTCCTTGTGAACTTTTAGCAAATTGCAATAACAAACAGGAAACAGGATCAGTTGTTTATGTGTAAGTGTCCTGGGTAATTTCCATATACCAACTATCTAATATAAGTTTTGCATTGCATACTGTGCAAGCTGTGTAACTGAAAATACAACAATATGTATACCTAAAGAGACTACTTCATAATCATAATATTAGGGACAATATGATATTGGTAAAAAATACCTATAGTCTGTGTTAATCATTATGTCAATTTTTAATGACAAAGTCAAGTCATACTGGACAGTCAAATCAACATGCCCTGAAGTGTGTCCATGTCTTACCATGACTACCACATTTAAAGTTACTTGGACATGCAGCTCCAACTAGGCCTGCACGATTCAGGGAAAAATATGAATCACGATTTCTTTAGCTTAGAATTTATATCACTTCTCTGCCACAATTTCTTTCTCACAAAGTGTAATGTTTATTAAACACATGAACCATGAAAAAACTAAACAAATTGGCAGTACCAAACATAGATTTTTTTTGGCACCTTTAGCACATTGCGCATCATCACAAGCCTGTAAACATAGAGGCTTCAGTGAAGAGATGGGAGAGCATCGCAGCGGTTGGTAGCGCTTTAGAACCTATTTTATACAGTCTATGATCAGAACTCACAGAAGAAAGTGACAGAGAGAGGTGACATTCCACTTCCCCAGAGCCAGCATCTGAAGCCCGGGTCTGGTCCGTTGAGGGCCCCTGACCTTTGCTGCCACCCATGTGGCAGCGCACCCGCCCCCACCGGTTCTTTCCACAGGTGGTGGGCTCATGGGATCGACAGAAGGGTGCCACGTAGCTTCTTTGGACTGTGCCCGGCCGGGCTCTGTGGGAAACCCGGCCACCAGGCGCTCGCTGACAAGCCCTCCGTCTTGGCCTGGCTCCAGACGGGGGGCCCGGGCTTCCTCCGGGCAGGGTCACTCCCTCTCTGCCTCGCTCACTCATAGGCCTAGCTCCAACTTTAAAACATATAGTATTTGATGCTTACAGTTAAAAGCATCCTAGTCTGCACCTATAACATGAATTCTTAGAGTAAAGCAAAGCCAGCTATAAAAGTAATAAAATGATCCACATTAGCTGGATAAATTCTAAAAATTGTTTGAGAGGGTTCTGCCTGTACTTGTGAACAAAGGCTTTGTTGTCACGTCATACCCGCAGAACTGACGGGTCACTGACCAACAAAAGAAAAATACTATTAACAATTTAGTCTTATCAAAATCAATATTTTTTCCCCAGAGACTGTGATATCTGTGGGAGGCTGGGTAAGTATCATTAAAACAGTGGTAAAAAATCTTGGCAGCAGCTTGGCATCACACTTCAGTTCCAAAGTCTCAATGAGAAAAAAAGGTTGTGTCTGCTCACTGAGACATGTTAAACCTCTCAGCTCTTAGGAGATGTGATCTCCTTTTTAGAGCTGCAAAGATTAATCAATCAGTTTGCCAACTTTTTTGATAATCAATTAATTGGTTTGAGTCATTTTTATGTACAATTTTCCACCATTCTCTGACATTTTATAGACAACAACTAATCAATTAATAGATAAAATGATCCACAGAGTAAATGACAATAAAAACGATAGTTGCAGCCCTACTCCTTTTGCTTTCTCTCCATCAGTATTTCCACTGATATGACTAAAACCTTATCACTGGTAATTTCACCCCTTAATTAAAGCTACCAAATAGCTGCTTGTTTCCATGCTTTGCTAGTTTTAAAGATTTCCAAAAACAAGTCATCATCACATCTACTGCATGTTACCAGGGCTCTATGCTCCCAAGATCCTATTGTATGATCCTTTAACATAAAAAACAATATTTTCCAAACCTTCTAGGCAAGACAAAGGCTGTATAGTTACTTTCAGCAACAAACCTACTGTACAAAGTGCAAAAAACACAGCACAAAAGGACATTTAGCCAAGAGAATAAAAAATAAACAAGAAATAATACAGATAAAGAATAAGATGAGTAATTATTTGATTTAATAAAACGCAGCAGCAAACGGAAAAGTCTTTAGCCTTGATTTAAAAGAACAGAGTGTGTTCCAGATATGTAGTGCATAGAAACTGAACGCTGCTTCTCCATGTTGACTTTTGACTCTAGGCAAACTGACATCATGAAATGGCATATGACACGCCAATTTGTATGCCATTATTGGCGTATTATGCAGACAGACGCACACTTGCTTTTTAGCGTGTACTGTATATTAAGGGCTGTAACGATATGGAAAATAAAACCGAAATCGCAACACTCAGCTCCACAAACCTGTGTCATGGAGTGAGAAGGCACGATCGCGACATCCCCTTTCCAACTCCCAGAGTTTCTTCCCGTCCAGATTCAATGCTACTATCTTTAAATTACTATTAGTCCTTTTGGTGCCTTATTCATGTTTTGTCTGGTAAATTTAGCTAACTGTAAAGACGACTAAAAGCAAAAGAGGGGGCACCGGTAACGCTAACGGAGGTGTAGCTAACGTTACAAGGGGCCGCTGTTCTGACTCAGGTGTCTGGGTCTGTTTCCCGACGGTTCAGTAAACTGCCGTTAGTGTCCTACCAGAGTTAAATGCTGACCGGGATGGCTTCTAGCTGGCTGGAGGCTGACTGTGGATGTGTCCCCGGGGCTGTTGTTAGCTCTCATTCCGACTGAAGCCTTGTTGCGCCGGGAGACTGAGGCAGAAGACAGGGGTGTGCTAGCTAGCTAAATTACCATTAGTCGTCTATCTATACAGTTAACGTTACTGATGAATTTGTGGGTTAGCCTTGAGTTGTTAATCGTGGTCAAAACAATCACACTAAAAATAAATGAGCGCGTTGAGCGGTGTCGTAATCCGCCCCCCCAAAAATGGAATCGAGGTCTGTATCGAATCGTGGGTCAAAATTCGTGATACAAACCAAATCGTGGGTTTGGTGCATCAACGCTGTTTGGTCTCTGTTGAGTTACATTACTTTGCGGCGGCGTGTGAATGTACGCCATAGCGAGTAGTATGAAAAGGCGAGATCTTGTGTCCCGCGTGTCACTCAACCGTAGCTTTCTTCTCACAATAACATGCCAAGTGGCGTGTATGTGTACACCCGCTGTAAACAGCGTAGACTTACACACGGATAGATCAAAATGCGTACAGATAACACACCATTTGGCTTAAGAAAGTTGGCGTACATATTTTTCAAAGTCATTATGCCATGTTGCTATAGGGACAGAAAGAACACCTGAGAGGTCTGGATGATTCTTACTGAAGTAGAAGATCAAAAATGTCTTTTGGCCCTAAACCAGTCAGTGCTTTATAAACTAACAGTAGTATTTTGAAATCAATTTGTTGACAACCACAGACTACAATCTGGTACAACACCAGTAGGAAGCTTAACCTAAATTGTTGCATGAGCCTAAAACAGTTGGCCAGCAGTTAGCCTAATCCTTAACCAAGTAGTTTGAGTTGCCTATCTATATAAAATATGCATTTATATCTTACTAACCAGTAGCCTATCTGATACTTTAACCCTGGTAACAAAGGACTTAGGATATAGGGTGGGCATGCCTGAGGATGGACAGTTGGGAAATTTTAGAAACAGTGGCCCTCATTTATGAAACGTGTGTATGACCTAAAACTACTATTACTATACACGCCAGAAAAAGATTGCAACATGATTTTAGCCTGCAGGGTTCTGCACAACATTGCGCAGGAAAACAGGGTGCCATAAATGTAGGCCTAGTGACGGAGCCAGCTGACCCGATGCCCAGAGAGCAGTGTCCAGCACAGCCCCAACTGGGGGCTATTATAAGGAGACAGGATGTTATTCCTCCCTTTAAAAAAGGTATAGTGTTATGTTTAGCAATGATATTCAATACAGTAAACATGACGGTGCACAACATTTTTATTTATTCTTCAGGTTTTTGTTTGTCTTTTAAAGTGTCGTTAATGGCCACAAATGAACGATTTCTTTCTGCCATTGACCGACATATTTTGGCTTATTTTTTCCAGCCCCACTTCTGTCAGGAGACAGGGTCGGGGTGGTGGTCCAGCACGAGGGGGGGGGAGGAGGACACACGCTTATGCCTGGCTCTAACTCATGAAAAAAACACGAGAATAATAAAAGAAAACGCATAAACTCTGCTACTATGTTTATTTTAATATAAGGACACCTGCATGTAGGCCTAAGAGATTGCAATATCTGCCTGTATATGTATTACTATTAGGACTATACCATACATCTGTCAAGGATGCATAAATTAAATAAACTTCAACTGGAGTACGATTTAATACGGCAACACTGTTGACCGCATCAGTGATCTCTTTCCATTCTGCGTTCTTTCTACAGCCTAATACCAGTTTTTAGGCTGCCATATCATACACACGTTAGGGCAAATGAACCTGAGATATCAGGGTTTCAATCTCCACCTCTGAAAAGCGCCGCTACTTAGCCGGATCACGTCTGGCCATGTCGTAAATAGTAGGGGCGAGGCCTCAAAACTGAGAATATATTAGGGTGTGATATTTAAATTACGATAGTTTCCGGCCGCACCATTTATGAATGTACGACAATTGTTACGCTCTGATTGGTGTGATACAAACGTTTCATGAATCCCACAACATTTACAATGTTTCGTGAAGCCTGTCGTAAGATGATCATATCTGCGCTGGTTTCTACGCTAAGTTGATAAATGAGGGGCAGTTTGATGAAAACAATATGCTCACACTATCTCTACTCTAATCTATAATTAAAAGGTCACTTTTAAAACTAAGAATAGAAACACATGAAAAGATTTTGAAGCACTACCTGCAAAAGATTTTTAATGATAAACAAAATTTAAGATATGCATAGAAATGCAAATAATGAGGTTTTCATTGCACAAAAATACTATTTTGCCGTTTTAAAATGCTGTCACCAACCAACCGTTGTGAGCTTACTAAGGGTATGATTAAATTAGACAGTAAAGAAAGTAGATCTTGAAAAAGATAAAAAATAAAAAGGGATCTATAATATACAGTGCAGCGGATTTCACAATTATTTGCCTTGAAAGGTGCCTAATTAAAGAAAATGGTGGTTGATGGATTTGACTAGAAACTGGGGCTCATTGTGCAGAAACATTACCTACAACCCTTGCTGTAGGTTTAGAGGTACTCACTTATGCTAAAAGCCTGATAGGTCAATGCTGCAAATCACATAAACTACAGTGCTGCAGGCGCAGTCATATAACATCAACTGACCACAAGCAAATGCAATTAGCTGCATGAAAACAATAGTGCAGCATAAGGAGATCGTCTTCTTTGAACCGTTAAAACCTGGACAGCACATCAAGTCCACCTCATATTTGACACTATGATTTTGAATCCACCCTAAACATTACATTTTTGCAGATCTGTTAGAAGCTTTTGTTTGTATGGCAGGACTCCTACAATTCTGACACCCAGTAAAAATGCAGCTCCAACCGGAATATAGGAATCTCAGCAGCATAACATTACATTTTGATTAAATATTTTACACGCAAGTAAGTTGCATAAGAAAATAACCAAATATCAGCCCGACTTCTGATGACTTGCAATGCTTTGTAAGCAGTTTCTCGATTCAATTTAATTCAACCACATTCACAGTGTAATAGAAGGATGGCTTGTTTGTAAAGGATAGTCCTGTAGAGAATAAAGCTAGGCTGTTACACTATAAACTTTCGCTGCAACAGCTTTGTCAGTGTGGGTGTGGTCTAAAGCAGACTAATAGACATGAAAAGGAACCTAAGAGCATAACCTCATTCTTTCTTGCTGCACCAAGCTGCTGCTGACACTATACTTTCAAGCACTGCTGGATCATCTACTTTATTGTCCCCCCTGAAACAATAAAGTGCTCTTTTCTTTTTTTGTCTTTGTTGTATAGTTTGGGATATTGCAATATAAACAGGTAAGGAAACCGCAGATGTATCTATCTAACACACTGTATGCCCATTACACATTCTGTTAAATAGATAATCAACTGTTCCACACAAACCACAATGTGCTAATATTTATGACCTGAAAGATGAAGAAATACACACTTAGCCCAAACCCTAGTGAGAATGTTTGCAGTGAGTTGAATGCAGTTCCACTTTGCAGCATTAGACAATACAAACCCTGGGGTTAGGGGAGTTAAAATTGATGTGGCAGACAAGAGCGCTATAACTATTGATTGTTCTGTGTTGTTTCGATTGCCTCATCTCTCATCTCTTAAACAGTATCAAACATTTGTGCAAGAGCTGGAGTGAGAGAAGGCCTAAGAGAGGCAATCCTGTTCCAGTAAGCGGGGGTACCATGGCTACACTAAAGCTCTGCTTGAGTACAACAACAGGGGTTCCATGGTGTTCAGCCAATATTGCTTCCTCTCCCAGGAGACAGAGAACACAATGCACTCGGACTGCCATTGATTGCATAGTCTCACCCATAAATTATTTTCTGCTTTTCCTCACCCCCAGTAACAGAACCAAGCTGTATACTGCTAATGGCATATGAGGTAACTGAGCCACAACATTCAGATGATTACATACAGGTGGCAGTCAAACCCTGTAATTTGGTATAACCAAATGAGGAATAAGAAATGGGCTGCTGGTGAAAAAAATGTTTCAGAAAAACTAAACTAAACTGATTTTGATCAATGAGGGACTAATCCTTTTGACACCAGCTTTGTAGTTGTGTGAGTGATTTTCTTTTCAAAATCAAAACAATTTTTAAAATGTATCCAGAGGACCAAAGTGAGAAGAAAATGGCAAAATGTCGCTTGTAGGGCTAAGACGATATGCTTTTGTTGCGATTCAATACCATCATGATCCATGGGTGCCGATTCGATTTGCATTATGATTGCAGGAGTATTGCAATACGATAGTACTGAGTATTGCAATTTACTTTTCTTTCCTAACAAAAACAAAAGGTTCATTTTACACTTCTAGAGACAATATATCATGAGCCATTGCTAAAAAGCAATTGTTTTCTAAAAAGAATGGACGTCACATGTTACCCAGTCAGTCTCACATTTATTTCTTTTGTAAAATACATAAGTACATGTATTTTTCTGCTTTTTGTCTGTTTTCGTGGAAAGGGATATGATGTAGTTGCCGTCAGCGGTACCATATAACCAGAAAATATTTAGGTGAATAATTGATGAATAACATTTTGATTTTTAGGGAAATAATGATTTTAAAAATTGTCGCTATAAATAAAACACGATACATTGTTTTTCCTCACATCAGAAAGCATTCTTAGCAATGGGTAACAATCTAGTATAAGAGTATAATTCTGAATATGGATGCAGAGAAGAGTCTGTCCATGCTTGGCAGCTTGGGATCACAGCTTTTGCCTTTTCTGCCTTTAGTCAATATTCAGTCAAATATAACCAATTTAGAAGTTTATATATTTCTTCTTACGCAAAATAACTGCAACTACAAATTTCCTTACTCATTATACTAGTCTGCCACATCCAAGGATTATAAATATCAAAATGCATTGGGAGTAGCCTAACTAATTCAGGTGCAGATTGAACTAGTGCTAATCTGATATTATTCAATTAGACAATTGTCAGGAAATTGTCAACAATTTTGATAACCAATTAATTGCTTATGTCAAGCAGAGATGCCAAATAATAGCTGGTACCACCTTCTCATATGTTGACTGATGATTTGCTGCGTTGCCCAGTTTTATTATTATTGTAACATTTATATATTTTTAAATTTAAAGATGTGTCCTTGGGATCTGGGAAATTGTAATGGGTATAAATGACTATTTTCTAACAATTTATAGATTACAGTATATTAGTAACCTATTATATAACAGATTAATTGGATATGAAAATACTCATTAGTTGCAGCTCTTTTGCCCTGAACTTTGTTTTTCACTGCATTGGGATAGACAACAAGTGATCTTATGAATGTAAGAAAATAATATCTCACCCATATTATTTCCTTTTTCTTTAAATCTCATATGCCAAAAGACACAGCACACTACACTACACTGTGTATTGTTTTAGATCAGCCTTTGCTGATGACATGGAAGACATATGGGACAGTAAGACAGAGACCCATACAGCCCTGACAGTGAGTCTCAGCATGCCTCCTTGCCAATCAAAAGTTCAGATTCTAAATTCAGCTACTGTGTGACCCCTTGAGGCATCTGAGACCCCATATCTCCAGTTACAGGAGGAGAATGTGGCACACTACACTGGGTCACCAAAAGCTTAGGTCTGACTACTACTGTTGAATACAGAGTGCACTTTGCCTGAGTGGTGCGTATATGCAAAACAAGCCCACGACGACACACGGACAAACTCTATTGATAATTTACCATTTAACTAGATTTCTTTTACAGCTAATGAATAGGAGAACTAAAAACTGTATAAGCCAACAAGTTGCTGCAGTTAGCAAAATAAACAGAATACATGTACCACTGACTGAACATAGGCTATAAATTAACCACATTGCATCACTGTATGACAACTCTAAATGCACGTTGTTTTCCGTAAGGAACAGTTGAAACTGAAATTAGCGACTCTTAAATCAGCTATGTTCCACGCCGCCTGCCAGGTTCCTTAAACTAGCCTATTTGTTCTCATTGTTAAAAAAAGCTAATAGATACTTGACATACAGACCCGTTACACTTGCAGAGTGGAGGAAGGCTGTGTGCTTCGCTACTTAAAACACTTGAGTCAAGCACGATGAATAAATCATTCAAAATCATTTGCAAAAAATGAGTAGGCTATGACTTAATTCAGGCGGCATAACGAGTGATGCGTTCATTTAAACCATCCGCAAGAACGCAAATTAAACAAAGAGGCAAAATTATCAAACAAAGAAATATAAGAACGTTGCAAAGACACGAAAGAAAGAGTCTAAATTGTATTGACGTAAGTAAGGAAATTGAAGGATTATTAACCAGCTCCCGAACGCTTAAACAGCCTTTAATACAGATGTGGGACCGCTATTTTACTACCATAAAAGTGGCAGTTAGCTTATAGCCACTTCACTAGCCTAGCAGCCTAGCTTGTCTCTTTCCGACAGGCTCTCACAAATCAGTCCGAGCAGGCTTTCAGCACTGGGCTCACTGGATAGCAGCGCTCGGAGTGCGGTTTAGACAACGTTAGCAGATGGGCGACATTGAGATTTTAGCAAAGGTAACGAGGATAGCCCATCTCAGCACATAAACGCCATGTAACGTTAAGCATGCTGTGGTATAATGGGCAGTAAAGTATGTCGGTGCAGTGATTTATTTACACCGCCAACTAGCACAATGATGAATGAAAAGCCGGACCTCGCCTAAGCTAATGTTAGCAGCACAGCGGGTCAGTCAGTGCAGCAAGTATAACGTGAATGCTACCAAGCTGCTAGCAACAAACCATCCAGTTGACAAACCACAGCATCCAACTAACTAACGATACGCACCTTTTACCGTTGGAGATGACACCTCTTGCAGGTCCACAAACTGTTTACAGCGCCTGGTTTCACTAGTATTCCCAAAAATGGTGTCCTCCTGTTAGCCCACTGTAAACAGTGAAAATTGACTCAATCCGCTTTCCTAAATCTTGTGGTGCTGAATCTGAGACTACACGCTTCTGTCGGTGTCTCGGAAATGCCTCCTCCTCCTACGGCTGCCTGCGAAATAGTGACCCCTCACAGTGCTCCAACCACAACTATAGAGCAGGCAGGTGCAAATGATGGTGCGCTAGTAACTGAACGCCTTGCCATATAGTGGGCTGTGGGGCTGTGCGGTAGGTTCCAGCGTTGTCAAATCAGAAGAGCCTCCGTTTTCGACGCATGCGTGGTTCCGAGTGTGAGGATGCGCCCTGCCATTGAACACATTGTTGGGAGGATTTCTGAGCTTGGACATATTCTTGGTGGGTGCCTGCCGATTCCAACTGTAAAATAATACTAAATTCCAATATAACATAACTAATAGCCTACTTGTTTTACAGAAATAAGAACATTTATTTTTTTACACTATTTTAGAATTGCTTACTGTAGAGTAAGAGTAGATTAAATAATTAAATTAATAAAGTGTGAAGCGGACAAAAAACGTCTCTGTCGAATATCATCGACATGTTGGGTGTATATTTGCTGTGCCAGGCTGGGGTAGACCAATTTTGGGTGTTGAAAGTGCTGGGTGTGTTTTTGTGTTGTTTTGTTTTTGTATTTGTGTGCTTGTGTTGTAGCTTACAGTATAAAATGTAATTTAAGAGACTTTAATTAAGCTGAAAACAAAACACACATGACTTCTCTGCTCTGCAGTTAAACTTAAAATGAGGAAGAAAAATTACACCGGATTCCCCTTTTGCAGTGTTGACCACAGATTTGCGTATAACCTACAAACAGAGTTATTTAATATGAGGGAATAAATGAATTGACTGAACGATTTTGCTTAAAAGGTCTCATGGCATGGAAATTTCACTTCACTTAATGAGTTTTTTTTTTAACATTATATGAGTTCCCCCAGCCTGCCTATGGTCCCCCAGTGGCTAGAAATTACGATAGGTGGGTGGCCAGATAGCTTAGTTGGTAAAGCGGCATTCCATATATAGAGCTTTACTCCTCAATGCAATGGGCCAGGGTTCAACTCCGACCTGCGACCCTTTGCTGTATGTCATTCCCCCTCTCTTCCCCCTTTCATGTCTTCAGCTGTCCTGTCAAAAATAAAGGCTGAAAATGCCCAAAAAATGGCATGAAATGGTGATGGGTGTAAACCAAGCCCTGGGTATGCTGCTCTGCCTTTGAGAAAATGAAAGCGCAGCTGGGCCGATCTGGAATCTTGCCCCTTATGACCTCATAAGGAGAAAGGTTACCTCCCCTTTCTCTGCTTTGCCCACCCAGAGAATTTGGCGTGAGAAAGAGACATCATGGGTTTCAAACGAGCAAAGTGGCAGTTGGTCAAGGCCACACCCCCAGCCTCCACCTTGCTCCCCTCTCTCTTCAAAAGCTACAGACTCAGAAATGGCACATACTAAGGAAAACTCATTGTGGGATTGGCTCTAGTGGCTGTAATTCTGCACCAAGGCTGAATTTTGGGAAAGACTTCGGATACAGTATTAGGGGACCACTAAGGTCTATATAAAAGCATCCAAAGAGCACTATGTCATGAGACCTTTAAACTAGTATAGGCAGATAGTTTAAACTCAAAAAGAAGCTATGAAAACATACTATTTGTTTTTGTAAACTACAGTTGGTCTGTTGTTTTTTTGCATAATTTGCAAAGTAAGCACAAGGCTTTCCTCTCTTAGCATAACATGTGTAGCTACAGCTTTCACTTGGTATACAAGTATCCTTGTAATAGCTTTTTCTCCTTGCCTGGAGGACCCCACAGCTTTCCCAGCCCAGATTGCATATGTATGTAGTCCATCCTGTTTGCTCTAGGTCTTCCGCAAGGTCTTCTCCCAGATGGATGTGCCCAGATTTTGTCCACACAGAGGCTGTCAGGAGGCATCAGATGCCTAAACAACTTTAACTTGGTCCTTTTATATGTAATGGAAATGAGGGCCAGTTCAGATTTTTATTTGAGCTCCTCACTCTGTCCCTGACGGTGAACCCAGATGCATGAAGGTAACTCATTTCGGCAACCCCGCTGCCCAGAGCTAATAGCCATAAGCAATGTCGGAAACATAGATTGTTTGGTTTGACCCTGAACTTTTCCATCAGGCTCAACTACACCTCAAGTACAGTGTCTGCATAACCACAGACGACAATCTACCAGCTGCATCTTAACCTCACTCATGAACAGATCTCAGCTCACTCCAGACCCAATGACACTATGCCAGTATATCACTCCATTCCTAAGAAAATGTGAATTGCAGAAGCTTGGTAAATTGGTATTGAGAGTAAACTCTCAGCTAGAAACCTTAACTGTCACTTACTTTCAGAGTATGTCTGCAATACATCCAATTATTGCCATTTAGCTTGATAAAAAAGTTATGCTACTGATGTTTTGGTATAATCATGAGGCAAACTATACAGAAATGCATACATGGCATTTTTTTCAATGATTCATGATGACATGAGGAATGTGTCCCTTTTATACATAATCACCACCGCAATTTCTATTATAACTACCTAATCAATCCATTACATACATAACTAACCACTAAAGCATTTTATTTTAGTAGAGAATCACATTAATTACTCATTCAACAACATGTCAGTTCACAGGATAGGCATAGAGGGGGGAGACAGGTTATTTTCAAGCATAATCTTGGGAACCATTACAGAGCCTGAAATGCCCAGGTAATCCCTGAAGAAGTTATGTCTCCCAAGGAAATTGGATTACACTTGCAGCCAACATATTAGGTCAGAAAGACACGGCTGAATTAGATGGACCTTTGATGCTATGCAGCTGTGGTATATGAACTCTTGCTGAACATTAACAATATTAAAACACTACCTCCAGTTTAAGACTAGAACATCTAAACTTGTTGATAAAAGCAAAGTAAAAGTGATGATCAATAATGGTAAATCACATACTGTTAAGAAAACATTGTTATAAATCCAGCTGTGAGCATTGCCTTTAGTCCAAACATATTTTTTTTCTGTCCCGCTTATTTCTTTGTCTTGGGAGAGAAAAATTGCAAGAGCAGCCCATTGTCTCCCATCTGCTCGTTTTTCAGTGCATGGCAGCAATCCAGCACAACATGTTAGTAAGCTATTATTCATTTGTCAGTTAGGGGGCCATGACTGTGGAGTTACTGTAGAGAGTTGACTCTCACAATGTATACCAGCATTTCAATATCTGGTTCACTGGCATGAACAATCTGGAGCAAAGCTACACTGGAAATAAACCTTCATCTTTATGTTTGAGGAGTCGACAACAACTTTATTATATTTGAATCAAGTGGCATAATGTAGTACAAGATGATCCACTCCTTTTTGCTTGTAAAGCTACACAGCCCCACGCTGGATTTCATTCTGTGATTTTAGCATAATGCTTTTCATCCAGTGTGTATGTACTACAATATACAAGCATACAGTGTATGTGCGTGCATATGTATGCAAACATACCCAAGTAACAAGTGCAGTCCTTAGGCTTGGCTTACATACTGTCAAACCCCATCTGTTTCAAACACATAGCCTACTCATATTTTTCCACAGTGTCCAGCTGGGCCCTCCCCTTCACCCAGAGGATAGATACTCCAGGGACAGCAATCAGAAAATGTCCCTGCACTGGCTTCTTCCACTCTCTTAACATAATGAGGTCATCACTACACCCAACCCGCTGTACTTTGGGGATGAATAATAAAGTTTTTCAGTCTCTTGGCTCCCAGAACCTTACACTTTATCCTATGATTCAAAGACATGAGAATGCAGAAAACAGGAAAGAAGGGTTGGGGTTGCAAAAAATGTCATTGGAGGTTAATATCTCAAGAGGAGAGTAGCTTTAGTTTCTTTAAATCCTCCCATTGTGACATAAGAGGCATTCACATCTGTTGAAAACAAGCCAGTCAGGGATAATTTCATTTTCAAAATGCCTGAGACATGAATGGCCATGGACAGAGTCATTTTGAATGAACTACTAAACTACTACCACGGAAAGACTTATAGGTTTCACTACAGCAGTCTCTGTATAAACTTGGTATAATAAATCAGAATTACAGTATGTCCCTTAATGCTACTAACAATGTTCAGAGAATTATTCAAAAGTAGCCTATGTGCACAACTGCAGTATGTGCATTGCATTAATTTCAAAAGTAAAATCTATGAGAAATATTCTGATGATGCATAACCAGTTACTTAAATGTAATTTTCAGCAAAACAATGACAAAAGACGCAGTTTGGTGACATGTTGCAGTGGAGTCAGGGGACTTGTTGTCTTCACTATCTTTGCCATTATTGGAATTAGGATTCCTTAAGAGTTCATTGTTTAGGAGGTTTTGTTACCGGAAGCCAAATTATTCGCATAGGTCTCCTTCTCTCCCAAAAACAGATAGACCAGGTAATAAAAGCTGTAAAAACACTGAACAAAGCACCTTCACTTTAAAAATCAGTGGTTCTCCAAAGTTGTTAACCTCATCGACGGAGCGGGTGCAAGCTGAGCTAACGTTAACGTTTTCTCAGCTCGTTTCTCTGATAACTGACATGACATCCGATGACTAAAATTCATCATCCAGTTAAAATATATGCAAAGACCAAGATCTAAAGTGTATCAAAAAAGTGGAACCAATGCAACCAAATGTTACGGATCGCTGAATAAAATGACAGATATCCTGAGCAACATGACATCATGACTTTGCGTAAACATACACGCCGACTTTCTTAAGCCAAGTGGCGTGTTATCTGTATGCATTTTGAGCTATCCGCATGAACTGTATATCTACGCTGTATGCAGCGGGTGTAGACGTTTAGGAAACGTGACACACGGTTGGGTTTAGGAAAAGGTGACACGCGGGACACAATCCCTAATCTCTTGAGTGAAAGTCCTGTGCTTTATCCACCCACCACCCCGACCAACTTCCCTAAGCGGATTTTCGTCCTTTTATACTACTTGCTACAGCATAATTTCACACACTATCACAAGGTAATGTAGGAGGTAATGTATGGAGGCCAAACAGCATTGATAAACACACTATAAAGCAAGTATGAGTCTTGATAACACGCCAATAATGGCATCCGAATTGGCGTGTCATAAATACGCCATTTCATGAGATCAGTCTGTCCTGGGTTGGAACATTTGGGATAATGTACACAACTCAACAAAATAAATATAGATCATTCTTAGACATTTCAATGCGGAAATGTTATGTATTATATCTTTAAGCCAAAAAATTATCGTATAAAAAGCAACTTGTAGAAATTGTATAGGCCTACGTTGTTATGATTTCGATATATTGCTTTGTTTTCTGTGCCTTGTTTTTTGGTATTTTGGTTCTGTCTTGTCTCCTTGTGTTTGTGTTATTTTTTGGTCTTGTATATGTTTTAATCCTGGGTTGCTTCCTTGTCTTGTCTAGTTGTAGTTTCTGTCTCCTGGTCTCTTGTGAGTGTCTGTATGTTTTGTTTTCTGTGCTGTCTTGTCTCTAGTTTTACTACCTGCCTTGTTTTTTTCCCGCCTCTGATTGTCGTCCCCGCCCTGATGTGATTCACCTGCTGTATCATCTTTTCCTCGTTTGCTTGTTACCGCTTGTATTTAACCTCTGTGTTCCCTTTGTCTCTTGTCAGATCTTTTTGTTGGTGAGTTCTATGTTTGCCTTTTCCTTGTGATCCGTCTTCCGTCGTGAGTCTTACCAGTGCCTGTGTTCTCGTTTTTTTGTTTTCTTTTTCCTTGGACTTTTTGGATTTTTAGATTTTGTTTTTTGGACTATGTCTTGCATTTTTTGGATCCTTTGTTTGCTGGACTCTTTTGTTAATAAACCCTTGTTTAAACTCTCTCCTGTCTGCCTGCCTCTGTGTTTTGGTCCTCAATCCCGTACACCATCACACTGTGTGATTCTCACTGCCTTCGAAAACAGGGACTTGACCCATCATAATTTTTAATATTGCTTCACAATGAATCTCAAACTTCCAGAGTTGTATGATTTTGAATTTGAGATTGTGTTAAACTGCAACAACAAAAATGCCATAGGTACCCCAGTACTTCTCAGAATGTCCATATTAGGGTGATTTATTTCGATGAATGATTTATTAACAGTATCCTTATAGAAGTTTATAATCAGTGAATCAGGACCAGGATGTGCCGTTTGATAGTGTTAGAAATAGAGACAAGTATTCCTTCTGTTGATTTAAATCCCAGGAGAGTCCTGGGCACATTCATCCAATAAGTTGTAATCACAGTAGCAATCATATAATTTCCTCTGAATCCATTCTCTTCACCCTGCTTGTTATACGTATCCTCACATCGACACAAATGCATCACTTGGTCTGGGTAATAATTAAACTGTTCACCCTATATATCTAAATAGATTTTAAAAATCTTGTTCAATGTAACATTCAGATATCTAAAAGGATCTCTGCACAGCTGTGTCAGATTGCTTTTTAAATGCAGATTACAAGAGCGAGAGTGATTACATTTAAATGAGCACCCCACTCAACATGATTTTAGTGAGGATGTGCTCACAATTACCTTCCGCGCTGTCAATCAGCAACACTAAAATAGGAAAATTATTTTGGAGTTAAATGTCTTATTGAAAATGACAGTCTAACACTGTTGCATTGTTAGTATGAGGTAAAGCCTGATCTGCTGGTTTGGATATTTAATTGCATATTGGATGTTCAAGCTTTTCTTACTGCTCCTTTGGTACATAGCAAGAACAAAAAAGCATTCCTTAGTAGTAACATAATGCACTCTATTTTTTGCTAACAGCCTCTGAGTCATGAATTAAAGATTGTTCATGATTTAATACTTGAGATGAAATGAATCATTTAGACAACTGTCAGATGTGATGTATTACTGGGTAAGGTTTAATGGCTATCTTTAATCCTTTGGAGAGTGTGTGAAGTATATCCCCAGTAAATGTTCTCAGATGTATGTATCATAACTTAGTGGAATCTTTACTGCAACAACACATCATTACCTATCTTAACTGCTGATATTACTGCTTGGCTGCTGACAATAATGCTATGGCAAATGGATCGCATTAGAAAACAATGTATCTATGAAATACATTTCCTCTTATGTTTCAGAAGGTCAGCATGCTGAAGGACGAGATGGTTGCATAGCCTGTGAACGTGCATTTATTCATCCCTTCAAGCGCTGAAATACTAAAGTATAATAATGTCAGATCTTTTTTTACTTACTTTGCCATCCCTACCAATCTAATAAAATGCTTGAAGGGACAGTTTCTACTCTAAAAGCAGTTACTTTTGTGAAACGTAGTGTGAATTATTATGCACTCAGGGACGAGATGGCATATTTGTGATCATGTTGCCCTTTCAGAGTCAACCAGCAGCTTCCTTTGTTAGCGTCCAAGTTTGTTATAGGAGTGTGCTGACCAGATAAGCTTGTGTGGGTTACAATGGGATTTAATAATTGAATGAAACAGCATATGCCTGTCATTTTGTCTGTGTGGACGTGAATTTGACACTGGCATCCCAAACAACCCTCAAAGAACCGAGCAACGCCATCTGCTAGGATTTATACTAGAATATATTCTGAATTTTAAGAAAAAATTTTCACATGGCTTTTCTAAAAGATCTGCAGACAGGAAGCACAGACCCAAGCATTTCATTAGATGAGGTTGAACATTTAAATTTGAAAGCAACCTTATCTTCAAGCCGAACAAGCTGAATGGAGGTGAATTTGTGGCACCACAGTGCTGGTTCCATAATACTAGCACACAGCCTTCAAGGTAGATTCCCCACTCCTTTTAGTGTATCTGTTTCCAGCTTCAGCACATGTATAACCTTCTGAAAAACCTTTTGAAATTATGTAAATAAGAGGTTGAGTTAAGAATTATAAAAAAAAACAAAAGACATAAAGTTAAGAAATAGCTGGATTAAACATGTTGGCAGTTGTCCTATTGTGATAACGGTTGTTTTTAATGTATATCTCAATTACTATTTATTTTGTTGACTGAATTTGAGGCTCTGCATCAAGTACAGCTACAATCATAATTGACAAGTTTGTTGTTCAACTGCACCAACTGCATAACGTACTTATCCTGATTAGACATCAGATCACTTTCATTAGAAAAAGTGACCCGACACCTGTCACCTGTATACACTCGAAAATGAGATTTGGAGAACATCAATGTAAGAAACACAACGGTGCCAAAGGTCAGTGTAAGTTGGTAATTAAAGATCAACCCCTTTTAGTAAGTCATCTCTGCCTCATCATCACATTTGCAGATACAATCACACCAACAAGTCCTCCATATCATACAACGACATAGTATCCTACCCTTTAACATGACACATTGAAGCGCTTTGTAAATTACTGCCTCCTACTAATGGCAGAAAATGCAACCCACAGGAGTGCTTTCAGTCCACATACCTAAACCAAAGAACATCTCAGAACGGTCTCAGTTTTAAACATGTCGTTAACACTGTTAAGTGGTTGAAGTTTGGTTAAAGGTTAAGGCACAAAAACTACTTGGTTAGGTGTAAAAAAAGATCGGGGTTTGGGTTAAAATCAGTACATCTGTGACGTTACTTCACTTTTGGTTATGTTTTTGGTTCTGTTTGTTTTGTAAAGGTAAACAAAAATTGTTTGTCTTTACATTTATTTTCAAATGAGACACGAACACCGGCCTCCTGGATGAATCCATCCACCACCCCAATGTGCCTCCTTATGTGGAATTGGGCGCTCTATGCAAGGGGGTAAGCGAGCATCCAGAAAGCATACCTTCTATGGGGAGATTATGTGGCCATCACCTTTCGCTAATATTCCATGGACTACCATTCATTTTGGCATCACTTTGACAGCAAATAACTTTACATCTGAAGCATTTAAACACTCTATTTGTCCATTGTTTATGATACATCAGCTTTTCTAAAGAAACATCACAATGTCTGAAAGGCTGCATTACCTTGTATCTCACATTATGACCCAATAGCAGCCGTTTTTGTAAAAATAGATTGCATCATGACCATGCACTTTCTGTTGCACATTAGAGACATTACCGTATAGTCAGGAGAAGCTCGCAGGCAACATCGCATTATTAAATATTTTTTATATATTATCTTAGTAATGTTTTGATGGATTGGAAATATTTTGGTATGGGGCAAGTGGATTGGAAATATTTTGGTATGGGGAAAGTGAATTCATATGAAGAAAAGTATATGTTGTTAAATAATTAAGTAGGGGTAATGAGGTATACCTATATTTACGGGGGATGGGGAAATTATACAGGCAATCGAAAAAACCCATCTCAATGTTAATTGCGGTTAACGTTATTCCTTTATTTATTTAAAGGTGCTCTAAGCAATGTCAAGCATGTTTTAGGCTACATTTGTTGTCACATACAGCAAACATCTCCTTACTATCCGCAAGCTGCCTGTCTCCAGAACACACTGTAAAAAACGTGGTGGTCTCTGTAGACAGTCCAGGGTCTACAAACGGCAACAAAAACAAACTGGGCCCACCTGCACCACAAAGCATACACAAAAAGTGTTCCAGCGTTCCAGCCAATAACCGACAAGAAGGATTTGGGGGTGGGGGATTAGTGCGCGGAAGCACAGAAGGGAGGGCTATGGGATGAGGAGCAGAGAGGGGCAAGGTAGTCTCGTTTTGTGTGAAAATACTTCTAACGTCAACAAGAAGTAACTTCACCCAACATTGCTTAGAGCACTTTCAAAGATCTACGCTTTAAGATGAATGTGATCCCGTTCATCATGGTCGCAAGCCATCTACAATATGTCCTAGCCTACATGACCTAATGTGAAATAAAGAAAAACGTTCCGTTTGTGTTTTTGACCATGATTTATTAGGCTAACTTACATGATTTAACATGTAGCTCACAATTCAACTCACAATTATATGTTGGAATGTTATATGGTGAAGTGTTCATTACTAAGAGCTGCAGACTAGGCTACTCAAACGATTCCAATCAAGTCTGTCTATCGCTCTTCATCACCTTACATCCCTCTTTGCTACCGTCATTATTACTATGGCCACTAGAGGGTGCCACCACAATAAATGTAAATATGCGTAGTAATTGCTGCTTGAATAGTTGACTTATGGTGGCATCTGTCAGGGAAGGAGGGTCAATCACACATCTGTTATTGCATGAATGAGTCATGCTTTTCATTGCTCCAGCTCCTTGAAAAGCTGCATGATGTCATACTTGAGATCTTACAGACAGAATATCCCTCCACAGATGTGGGAAACATTAGCATCTACTGAAGAAGATGATGAGTTGCACTTTGTGCTTGAAAATGTCATGACCTTTCATGAGAAAGGCAAGAACAACCATAGCACAAATCCCATTGGTTACTCACAGCTGTTAGTAAGAGGAGATTGCAGAGCACAATGAATGAGGGAAATAAGGAAAAAGGGACAGTACAGACAAAGAGGCATCAATTATTCATACTCACATACAGATGTGTCATGGGTATGCAACTGCATATTCAAACTAGAAGCAAGCCATAGCAAATGGTAGTTGATTTGGGGGACAGGTTTATTTTCAGAGGTTTTTGTTCTCAGACACAAAATTAACTTCACTGTACTTTGTGGTAAATGTACCAACAAGGCCTTAGTGGGGGTGTTGTAATTACTTCTCTGGCTTTTGTCCAGGACATTCAGCTAATTTTCCTTGTGGAAAGAATTGTCTATTTGTCCTCAATACACAGCAGTACACAAGCATACATACATTTCATACACAAGGGTAATATGAGGGTATTAACGGGTAATGTTCCTTGCTTAGATATTGACTACAAACCCCCAATCATATTCATATCAACTACCCCTCCACGTACATTTTCCAGGTCTATATTTCACCATATAGACATTTTACTATATTTAAATGTGAACACTATATTGCTAAAGCTACAAAGTAAGATAGTATTGATTTATATACTATAAATATGCTAAATAGCTTTCACTGATTTTGAGTGCCTGTCACTGTGTTGACATTATCACTGATGCCACACTAATGTATGGCCCCATTAAAAATACACATGTTCACTAATGTCATGAAACATCTGCTTCTCTTGCAAATCCTGTGCAATAAACCACAAGGACACCTGCAATGCACAAACCACCTTCTGTAGCATGCAGGTTTTGTATAATATTAATTGTGACATTAATTGATACGGTTATTGGTCATATTGATATTCCTAACTGAAAGATGCTGCAAATTGTATGTAAATTAAGTTTTGTTGCAAATTATATAATGTTCAGAAGTACAATTAAAGGTTAATTTGCTAATTTGACCAGATAAAGTTAAAGTTATTGCAATAGAAAGTATTTAGAGACACTTATGGTGCAACCATGTGTACGGGGATAATGTGATTCAACTATTGAATTGTGATTGACACCAATACACCACTATCTAAACGGAATTTATTATCAACCAGATATTATGTTTGTCCACCTTTCTATTAACGCTCAAGTATATACTCTAAACATGAAGTGGCAAAAAAAGGTCCTAGTTTCCCCATAAGCATCCATCACAACTGTCTCAGGGCTCCTGGATGGCTGAAATGATAGGTGGCAGATGCATTCACTAGGTGTTGCCAACTTTCCACTGTGACAGTAGTTCAAGTAGTTCAGTCACCCTTGGGAGACATCTAACCTCAATTGATGATGCTGTGAAGATCATAATTTGTCTTTGTCATTGCATTCGCAACAATATGGCAAGAGGATTTGCTTCCATACTTCATAATCTTGATTTATAGAAAACATTTGGCTCACAAAGGGAATTTTGAGCTTCTTGGGCAGTTAAATAGAGGTACTAGTCAGGCACTTACTTTGTAAAAGGGTTTAAGAGTTTGGGGGGATATTTCTGTGTCTGTGCATTGAACAAAAGCATGCTGTTTTTGGCTGGTTTATGTAGAGTTCAAGGTAAAAAAATGGCCTCTTAAAACACATTTGAATAGTCCTTATGTGACTCTAGTATGTTTACTCTTTCAGCATGTAACATGCCTTTTCCTTTATCTCTTTAGCTTTTGCAAAGTAAAACACACACCGTCATCGGACTAATACTAAAACTGAAGTATGCCCTTAATGTATTTTCGTAAAATATAAATCTTTGAGCACAAGATATATAATAAAATGTAACATTTTCAATCAATTACCTGAAAGTCAGTCTTAGTCAAGCACATTTCCATTAGATTTGCCATGGAAACCAGATCTTCTCCATAAACTGATTGAATCCCATGCATTTCATATCGTCCTTGTATTGCTTAAGTGTTTGCTGCACTACCAAATAAAGCCAGAGGCAAATAAAAGCACAGGGACAAATACTACACTAGCAGACAGCCACTCTAGAGTAGAAGCCACACAGACTTGAGTACTGACTGTTTTATGGTGTGTGTACTGTCACTGGATCTGAAATACACTGTTACAAAGTCCTGTTCAATGACTCTAATCCACTTATAAACAGATCTGCAGGAGGTCTCAAAGCGAATGCTGGATAATATCCAGCCTCGTTGGATAATATCGAAGCTCCAGACAGTTTAACTGCTAACTACAGGGCCACTGTGCTTTCATCGTGAAATAATACTGCAGTCTCGGTTAGGCCCATGAGACTGTAACATTTATTTGTTAATGATCAGAGACTATAACTCCTTGATTCCATCATTGCGGATGTTCTTATGTGGGAAGTGTCAGAAATGAAAAATAATTCCTCCCCTTGATAACACAGGTGGAAACAAGGTAAAGTGTAATGTTTTTATTCTTGCTTTCATCAGTATAAAGTGAGATGGAGATTTCTCAGAAAAATGCATTCCCTACCTTAATGTCTTTTTCTCTCTCCAGTCAACAATTTAGTTCTACACAAATGCAGACAGATTACTCTACTGCGACGCTGACTGGCAGAACTCTTGATCACTGTCTGAAACAGCGAGGGCTGAAGTCCTTGAAATATTACTGGGGAAACAGCACGCAATGGGGGGTGGCAGTAGCTCAGTCCGTAGGGAGTTGGGTTGGGAACTGGAGGTTCACTGGTTCATATCCATATATGGTGTATGGTCTACCACCAAAGTATGGTGGTAGACTGGTAGCTTGAGAGCTGCCAGTTCACCCCCTGGGCACTGCCAATGTGCTCTTGAGCAAGGCACCAAACTCCCAACTGCTCGTGGCGCCTTTCCATGGGGAGCTCCCTCACTCTGACATCTCTCTTTCATGTATATACACTGAGCATGTGTAATTCAGGCCTATGTGTAATGTGTGTAATAACAACCAAGTGTAAATTGTAATTTCCCACTGTTGAATTATTAAAGTATATTATTATTATTATTATTATTATTATTATTATTATTATTATTATTATCAAAACCTGTTCACTTTGCCCTTTCTTCAGATAAGAAAGAAAGAAAGAAAGAAAGAAAGAAAGAAAGAAAGAAAGAATAAGAATACAAATCTAACTACCTACCTATAGGTAAATAGGTAGGTAGTTAGATTTGTCTATCTTGCAAAGAGCTTTTAGGTGAAGAGCTGTGGAGAAGCGTACCACATCTTTGATGAATACAACCATGTTGTCTGCAAATCTTGATTCTGACAGGCAGCTGCTGTCAATGTTAAAGCCATTTGCCTGGCATCATCAGTAGTGTGATGAGGAAGCACAGGTTCTTTCATTAGTCATTTAAAGCTAAAAGAGCAAAGGTAAGTGTTACCATGCTGAATATATGTTGTTTTCACCCTGGAACTGTGAAAGTGGAAAGTTATTTTACAACAAAGGCTAAATCTGGTGGCATCTTAGCAGGTTAAGGAGAGGGGCAGAAATGCATATGCTGTAAAAAGTAGGATAAAACAAAGGCAAAACTATTACTATGTACCCTATACTATACAATTAAACATTACTAAACACATTGGTTTCCAGGAGCACTTGAATCAATACAAGCAACAGGGTAACAACAAAATACAAAATGCACTAGTAAATAGTAAATCGCAATAAAGGACTTTGTGGAAAAGATTATAGAAAAGCAGAACAAGCGTCATCATCATCACTCAGTTAGTACAACAATTATACTCATGTATCCTTACAATAGGCTTGCAGAGGATGACGATGCTTCGGTTTTAACCATTTGACTTTAACCATTTGACTGAAGAGCTATGTGGTCAGCTTACTGTTGGTAAAACAATGGCCTCCATTATTTCCCAGTCAAAGTTCTTGCATGTGACTGCTGGAAGGATACCCAAAGCCAAAAATAAACTATTATTTCTCACTGAAACAGACTAGAAGAAGCAACCTGCCATGAGTCTATGTTGCAGAAGGAGTGGAAGATTATAGTTATTTATAGTTATAGAGCATATATCGCCCTGTCCAATTGGTATGTCAACTGAAAAGAACGTTTTTCTCTAGAGATAATCTTAATCTATGTACAGTATTTCTCATCATTCCTTACATTGAATGTGTTTATTTTGTTATGGTTATATGCTGTTTGGAAGGCACTGACAATACTGACGATATGGACTCCAGATCATGAAAATGCTTAGACGGGTCATCTTGGAAAGCAATGATAAATTACCAAATTAAATGTTTTAGACTTAGAGAACTTGGTACTTCCTCTCTGTTGTACTAACATAGTCCAGTGGTCAGGATGTTTTCATCCAGGTGGCCAGAGTACAACTCCTGGTTTAGGAAAAGATTGGTTTGATGTACCCAAGCATAAAGTGAGAAGTATGTTTCTAATCAGCTGATGTGTCCATCAAAAGACACTTAAAGGGCTGCAATATGTCTCCCTTCCACCAGTAGGTAACTTTCGGGGCCTTGATCTGGATATGCATGTCATCTTTATGTGTCTCTGCAATTTCTTGTTAGTTCAATAGCTAACCAAGCTTTACTCTGTGTAGGCCTAGTCATATATGATCCTGTGTTCTATGCCATTGTTGTTTAGTGGGAAATAGCCCTCAAAAGCTTTCCCCTTTGATGTGTATGGGAAGGAAGCGATGCTACACTTGTAGTAAAGTACAAAACACACTTTAATATAGTAATTCATTAAGTTTGTTCATTGAATACACAAAAAATGAACTATAAAATAATGTACCAGCAGCTAAACCTGCTGAGTAAAAGAAGAAAAAGATGACAAGTATACACTGTTTCTTTTACCTAGATCTGGTACCGCTTATACAACTCAAGGGTATGTTTAGTCCAATAGAGAAAGCATTAATAAAAAGCAGTTTACTATTATATTGTTAGTAGTAGCACATCCCATTATTACAGCTTACAACACACAACATTCTCTCTGGGTGCCCGATAAACATTTTGTTGTAAGCAAAGAAATGTGTTGTTGTGGGAATGGATAATACTGTAATACAGTTATGTCTAAAGAGTAATTTTGTGGGCGGAGAGAGTGTGCTGCCATGTACATTTAAAGCATCACTGAGACCTACAAGCAATTATCTGGTGTGCACTTTTGCATCCACTGTAGATTTCTCCACAGTGCTGCACACAGTATTGAAATAACTGCAATTATTGCAAATGTCCAATCTTTTTGAAGTACCATTATAAACTTTGTTTTGCCCCATCACATCTGTCGTTCTTGCAGCAGGCATTCCTATTCATACTTGCTTCCTCTTGATTTGGTTCTGCTTTTCCGGCCCAGTCTCATGGCAGCTTATGAAATGGTCACGTTTTAATCTATTGATTTGTGTACAGGTCACAATAATGTTATTTTTGAATTCTGAAGTAATTTTAATGGGAAGCCTATTTTGTGATCACAGAAAGATTCCAGTAGCAAGTAGTATTGAAAAGCCGAAAATCTGCACACGGAGGTTGGTCAAAATCCAGGACTTTCACCCCAGAGACCGGGGATTGTGTCCCGGCGTGAGTTGTTGTTCCCGTCCCGCGTGTGGCATTTCATTTACCCGTTGTTGCATCCCCAAGAGCAGCCTAGTGTCATGGCAGTTTGTGAAATGGTACATTCATGACATGGGGTTGGCTTATCCTTGGGGCTACCATCTACACACCATTCTGGCTGAAAGTGAATTGAATTTTACGTGCCATGTGTGTCCATTAACGCTTCCCTATGTGTCATGTAGAAAACAAAGATGGAGTCTGGCCACACAAGATACCAGACATGAAGAGAAGTTGGACTTCATGAGTTATCAATGAAGTACTGTTGGGCTAACCTGTAAAACCAGACCCAAATTCGAAAAGATTAAGGGAGGAGTAATGAAAGTCGCCCATCTGGAGGGGCGGCACTAAGCATGCATTTGAAAATCTCAACACACGCAGTTGGATAACACTATGACCAATCACAACAATACACGGGGTGACGTATCCAGAGCCCCATATGCTTAACTACCAGCGGAGCTAACTGGTAGATTAAACATCATCTGTTTATTGAAATCAATGGGAGCGGAGTCGAAAGATTCACAAGATATTTTGATTATTAATCCCAAAAAAATTAATTTAATAAATATGAGACTACACAGTGTCATTATTACATCAGAGACAAGGAGAAGTTAAGGCTATACTAGGCCTATGTGTGTGGTTACCTTAGCTACAAAATGCAGTATTAGATTGTCTGTCAGAAGTCCTGTCAGGTCTACCCAGCAAAACAAACTCCTGCGTTGTTGCTACACCACCTGGGGAAACTAAGTGATGTGATATCCAACTGTTTAAAAGCGTGTGGCTGAATACTAGTTAAGTAATGGTCAGATACGTTGAGTCCATTGATGACGTGGATGGAATAAGATGTGGAAAAAGGTGAGCAAACGACAATGCAGGATACTATTTAAAACATTAGTGACAGAGGAGACGGATGGAAGGTAAGATACTTATCCAGTCTCTCTCCAGACTCAAATAAATTGGGAATAAAAAATGCTACAGGGGGGCAACAGAGTCTGAGAACTTTAGACAACATAAGGAACGAAACGGGAGTGGGACGCGATCCGGTAGTCTTTCTCTTGGTATTGCGCGAGCCAGGATTTCTTTGGAGTGTTGGGCCACAATTGGATCAAAAGTAGCCCTATGTGAAGAAAAAAAAAGTGATAACTTTTCAGTAGTAAACCTCCGTCTGTGAATAGGCTACAACAAGCAATATTTTGATGTCTGATAAGCAACCGCATGAATCTGTTCCACCAACTACACTTCCTAGATTGCATTTCATTGTCTTTCACACCCCCACCAATGCAGCCCCCTGCACTGTTTTAATAAAGGACTGTTTTTGCTCTGAATCCCTCCTTGCATGTAAAGAATTATCATTCTGATTTGTTGTTGTTTTTTTTAGGACGATAAAATGGGAAATGGGACGATAGGATGTTTTCCATCGTCCCATTGCAGTACAAAACAATCTGAAACTGCAATTACATGTACTCAATACATCAAGTACAGTACATGCGTGTCCAAGGTCTGGCTGAAAATAAAAATGCATGACATAATATTTGACTTTGAGAGGCCTTTCCACACCCCAGCAAGAAAATCCACTCCACATACGCTAATCAATGATTACATATTTCCTCAGTCAGCAAATTCTTTTGATCATTTCAAATTAATAAAAAGAGATGAGTGAGGGGGGATGTGCTTTGTGTGTGTCTATTGTGTGTTTGAGTTTGGTGTGAGAAGCAGAGGATTAACAAAAACAAAGATGACAAAGATGTTTCTTATTGCTGTCACATAATGTCTTCAGTTTGTCAAAAAATAAAAAAGCACTGGTCTTGATTCGCTTGACTAAAGTGCTTGCAAAACTGTCTTTGAAGGCAACCAAAAAGCTGGAAGACATAAAAAACAATTCTAATAAGAACACACAAGAACCAAAGAAACCGAATCAAAAGAGCACAAGAGAGTAACCCTAACCCTACAAAACAAATAAGCACTTGTTTAACTGCCTTTAGGTAGTGTTATTTGTAAAATATTGTTATTGCCATGTAAATTGTTGGCACTTCAAAGCTTTGGGTCTGCTGTAGCAGTGAACTACTGCCTACATTGCTGGGTTTCTGTAAATTATAGAGTGTGGTCTAGACCTACTCTATATGTAAAGTGTCCAGAGATAACATCTGTTATGATTTGACACTATACAGTGGGGCTCAAATGTTTGGGCACCCCAGGTAAAATCTTTTATTAATGTGCATAAAGGAGCCAAGAAAAGATGGGAAAATCTCCAAAAGGCATCAAATAACACATTAGACATTCGGAAATACCAGGTGATGTCAATCTTAAGGTTTTAAATGCCCAGACTCATCTGACCTCGCCCCAACAATCAGCACCATGGCTTCTTCTAAGCAGTTGTCTAGAAAACTGAAACTGAAAATAGTTGATGCTCACAAAGCAGGACAGATATATATAACAAGATCTCAAAGCGTTTTCAGATGCCAATATCCTCTGTTTGGAATGTAATTAAGAAATGGCCGTCATCAGGAACAGTGGAAGTTAAAGCAAGATCTGGAAGACCAAGAAAAATATCAGACAGAACAGCTCGCAGGAGTGTGAGAAAAGCAAGTCAGAACCCACGTTTGACTGCACAATCCATCCAGAAAGACCTGGCAGACACTGGATGGTACACCATTCTACTATAAAGAGATACTCTTACAAATATGGTCTTCATGGAAGAGTCATCAGAAGAAAACCTCTTCTACGTCCTCACCACAAAAATCAGTGTTTGAAGTTTGCAAATGAACATATAGACAAGCCTGATGCATTGTGGGAACAAATTCTGTGGACCGATGAAGTTAAAAAATACCTTTTTGGCCAAAATGAGCAAAGGTACATTTGTAGAAGAAAGGGCACAGAATTTAATGAAAAGAACCTCTGTCCAACTGTTAAGCATGGGGGGGGGGGGATCAATCATGCTTTGGGGTTGTATTGCAGCCAGTGGCACAGGGAACATTTCACGAGTAGGAGAAAAAATGGGTTTAATAAAATTTCAGCAAATTTTGGACGCTAACTTGATGCCATCTGTGAAAAAGCTGAAGTTAAAGAGAGGATGGCTTCTACAAATGGATAATGATCCTAAACACACCTCAAAATTACATTGATTACATCAAGAGGCGTAAACTTTGCCATGGCCTTCACAATCTCCTGACCTCAACATAATTGAAAATCTATGAATAGACCTTAAAAGAGCAGTGCGTGACAGACAGCCCAGAAATCTCAAAGAACTGGAAGACTTTTGTAAGGAAGAATGGGCGAATATACCTCAAACAAGAATTGAAAGACTCTTGGCTGGCTACAAGAAGCTTTTACAAGCTGTGATACTTGCCAAAGGGGGCAGTACAAGGTATTAACTCTGCAGGGTGGCCAAACTTTTGCAGACGCCATTTTTTTGTTTTCTGTTATTTTGAAAGCGTAAATGATGGAAATGAAATCTAAATTTTTGTGACATATTATACAAATATCTAATCTGTCATTTGATGCCATTTGGAGATTTTCCATCTTTTCTTGGCTTCTTTATGCACATTAATACAAATTTTTACCTGGGGTGCCCAAACTTTTGAGCCCCACTGTAAATAAATAAATGTGCAAATGTGCCATAATGACGCCACACTCGCACAAAACCATTTACAGAAGAAGTACCTGAGCAACTGAGGGGGAAACCTGTGCATATCCAGAGCAATTTTCTGAGCTTGTCGAATGCCACCTTGTTCTGTTGTCATGGTGATGATGTCACCCTGTATGTTAGAGGGAGATATGCAGAGACACATGGATGTTTTGTCTAATTATTGCTTGAAGACAGGTCACTATGGAAAGCAAAATGTCACCAACAGTATGGGCTTTTGTGGAATATTTTGATATATATTCTACACGGATTTGCATATAAATTGAAGAATATCAACTATACAGTATAAGCAAACCTCACAACTCAGAGTTTAACGTCAATACATCATGAAAGGTAATATGTAGCACATCTCTGTAAACCATTTGGTATGTTCTATGGTATATACATAATGTTTCTGACCACAAAGTTGTTTTGTCAAAAATGGGATAAAAGCAGCGGCAGCTTTTCTTCCTATGCATGCTGGAATAGGTTCCAGCCTCTAGTGTCACTGAATAAAAAAAACATCCAGTAATGGAGAGCAAATGGGTGGTTGAATTCCTGCAACTTTGGTTGTGCTAATTACTGCATATATTCAGTCACGATCGCAATCAACCTGTCTTGAAATGAACACATACAAAAAGATTAAGAGTAAAAGCTAGTTAGATTTGGTAAGAAGAATTGCTACTGACTATGTGGTGTTTTATTCAACATTAAAGATGTGTCATGTTCAAGAAACTGTCGACATCCATCGTGTCAGTCACAGCTACCGGTCCTTAGAATTATCAGCTGTCAGTACGTTCTCTGTGCAGAGCAAATTGATAATGGGTTATTTTTTTCCTGGGTGCAGACCTTTGAATCCTCCCACTCGACCAAACTGGAAACAGAGTGTGAAGAGTTGACAATTCTGTCTGATGTCAGGCAAAGTTAGTTGAAAGAAAATACTAGACTTCCAGGATAAAAGCCACCAGGCCGCGTAAAAATGAACTCAATACTGTTAAGAAATATGCTATTTTTTCTGCACCATTAAAGGGTTATGGTCAGTTATGTTTAGTAACTCCTCTTAACCTTTAGCTGAGGTGAAAGCATGTAGTCACATCAAGGTGCATAGTTTGAAAACTATATATATATATATATATATATATATATATATATATATATATATATATATATATATATATATATATAAGACTATGGCAAAGGCAAACAAACGAAAAACAGCTAAAAAGATGTTAATTTACGAGTAAATATGCACATGCGCAAAGTCAGTTTCATTTTCAATTTTTCAGCACTCTGCTTTAACTTTATGCCCTTCGATTGAAAACTACTTCTAACACCGTAGAGAGCCTAGGCAGGAAAGTATAATAAACAATTTATATTCTTTATGGGTGAAATATTCCTCTAATGATGTTGTCAATCCACTTTACATGACAAGTCTAAGGGCTCCTGCACACTGCCTGCATGGTGTGAGCGTGGCATTTCTGTTGTGTGTCAGTTGCGTGGCGTTAACTGTCTCTGCACACCAGACATATCGTCTGTCACAGCGCTGCTGCTGCTAGCCTTTTCTGTACACATGTATGTTTCCTATTGATAAAATGAAATAGTGTGTTCTTCAACTTTATCTGTCAATTTGTTTGTGTTTGTACATTTGTTTGTACATATTTTCGAAATAGTACATATAATTATATATAATTGTAATTGTATATATACAAATTACATTTAAACATCTTTTTGTATTCTATTTTAATTGGAAACACTTCAAACACTCTTCAAATAGGTGTCTGTCCTATGGCTTTCCATAGGCAGCGTGGCGTTTTCTATCCCCACTAACATGGAACGTTTAGGGAACGTTAGTTTTTGGTTTGGTTAGAACTGATAAACTAACCATAAACTAACGTTTAGGTAATGTTCCCTCACGAAAAGTAAGTGAAATACTTAACAGTTTAATCATGTTGTGGTTGTAATGGAAGAGTTTGTGGTTTAACATTAACTCTTTCCCTCGTATGGCTTTGATACATTCCTGTTCTGATCAGGTTGACCAAAAAGAAAAGTTTGGCTTTGAACAACTTACAGAGATTTTTCTCCCCTCGTCGCCATCTTGCTATGCAAGTCAAGCAGTGAGTTGCTCAAAATCTTTTTGACAGGCAAAGTAAACTCTTTGTGCACAAACAACGTTTTCAATGCTGAGTTCATGTGTTGAGCCCCAGGTGAGACATGGAGCAAAGTCTCATGTTGTGTCAAGCCTTCTTAGTGTTTTAAAAAATGTTGATTTTGATGCTATCATAGAAGGGCCCCTACCACTCCCATTCAAAAGGCGAGGCGAGAGTTGTGCTTTAAATGGATTGCATATATCTTGCACTTTGTTTGCTACTGTGCACGACGTGTCTTCTTTGTCGCATTGTATGTTTTGTGTCATCGTGTTAAAATGCTTGCGTTCTTGTTACAAATAAGATATTCTTTTTTCGGTCCTTTTTAGTTAGTTGTAGTGTACGGTACAGGCAGGTCAATTGGCGGCCATCTTGCAACGCACTTTAGGCAGTTATTGGCAAGCTAAGTGAAGGTGAAAGCATACAGGAAGGGACGTAATATGTGTAGGCTACACAGCTGCAATACTGGCTTAACAAACTAACCCCATGCATTTCTGTGGATGCTGTGTCTCCCTATTAGAAAGTCTCTGGGCTACAATGCCACATACAATGTTTACACTGACAGTATATATTCAAATATTCTTTTTGCAAGCAGTACAAATTGTATGGTCTTTTATTTCAGATGAATCCGTTCCACAAAGCATTCCATTACGGGGTGTGTGTCTGGAATCCCTGTCCGTAAGTTAACATGATGCATGCATTTAGGAAACAGTCCTATTTCCGGCCATTGAACTACATTGAACCTGGTGTATACCATATGACTGTTCTGATGTGTGTGTCTTCCTTTCAGGTCAGCAGACGTCATTGCCTCCACCACCTGCATGTAAGTTGCAAGATAAGTGATTGTCTAACGTAACAGCATAGGTTCATCTTTTGCAATGGTATGTGCAAGAACCCTACCATAAATGAACTGACCAATATTTATATCCTCTTATTTTTTAGATGAGTCAACACCGCACAGGAAACCAGCCGGTCGCCCAGAGCTGGATGGGTCTATTGTAACACAAGCTTGGCCTGCCACTTCATCTTGGTACCCAGTTGACAGGACAGTGGCTTTGAATTTTTCTAATTAAATACAATTGCATGACAAGGAACTTGAGAGAAACTTTAACTTTTTTGTTGTTGTTAACAGCAGAACATCATCACACAAAGATAGGTGGAGACGGAAATGAGAGGTAAGAAGACTCATTTAAGTTGTTCACATAATATGTGTTGTATAATGTATAACAACAAAACTAACAGCATTTGTTTTTCCATAGCCGTGAGAGTTAACAGTTCCACAACCATTTCGTACAGTGTTTTGAAATTCAATAACGTAAGCCCGCAATGACGTGCACTTGATAGCCTGTTCCATTGTACATGCTCTCCAAATGCTAAAGGAGGACTTTGACCTGCTTCTGAAGGATCCTTCCTAGGAAGGACTAGTCCTACGTTAATAAAACTTCCCGATCAACGAAAACACAACCAAACCTAACCTTCAGGGTACATTCCCGCAACCCAAAACAAAAAATTGTTAGCTGGGATGTCTTTGCACACCAGAAACGAGTCTGACGCCGCGCTGCTGCTAGCCTTGTCCGTACACATGTATGTTTCCCATTGATAAAATCAAAAAATAGCGGTAACTACAGTATATACCGGTTTGATAACAGCAAAGACAATGTCAGCAGTATTGACAGCAAAATAGGCTACAGAATATTTTGTTCTGTATTGACAGCAATATTTTAAAATCGATATTTTTGTTATTTTTTAAAATTATATTTATATCTGCATGTATACCGAAACCTAGAGACTTTCAAACATCAAAATGTCATTTGCTTCACTTCTTTTTGTATTCTATTATGTCTGGAAACACTTCCGCATTCAGTTCTATTTCTAGCATGCACGCGTTTTCAGCGCTGCTTGAGCCGCGCCTGAGACGTGTGTGTCATGCACGCTGTGTGCAAGCTCTAACCTGTTAACATAGGAGCCAAGATAACAACGGACACACCACGCAGCTGACACGCTCACGCCACGCAGGCAATGTACAGGAGGCCTAAGAGGTGCAGCTTTTACAGAGTTTAGTATGCTAAAAGCTATGAGGGATGAAATGTGAGATGGAAAACTGTTTCATGCAGCTTGGTTTTGAAGTGATTGAGAATTATTTCTGTTTTTGGATCATTAGCTTAATACATATAAGCGGATTTCAAAAGAGCCTGCAAAGATAGGCTTATTCCACCTGGAGAGGTCTTTAACTGTCTCAGAGTGAAATTACTTCTCCATTAGCATGAACCTTCCTGCTAATCCTCTAGCTCATTAGTTATTTGAATAAGGTCCAGTTGTGGAATTATAATTGCAGACATTCTCTCAGTGAAGTATTAACCCAGAAAAAAATGTCAGCACGACCAGATTGCCTGCATCTGGTTAGTTAAACAACTTCTAACTCCAGTTCTCTCTCTGTCCTTTATTTGTCAATGCAACTTGTAGAAGTGCAACTCTTCCAAGAGAATATGATAATGCAGGAAAATGAAAAATCTCTGCGGTTCAAATTCAAGAGACGTGCTGCAATGCTGCAAATAACTCAACTCTATAGGTTAAGAATATTTGTATCGACGTGGAATATGATCAGAGAAACTGAAATGTATCAGTGAAGAACTGCAGCGCCCTTACACAGCTTTGTTGGAGGAACAAGCCAATCCTGTCTGCTCTACACACATGTACACAGTTGCTCTCTCTCTCTCTCTCACACATGGAGAGTTTGTGTTGTTTATCAAGAGACTCGCTGGTGTTAATTATCATCTGTGCCTGCAGGCACTAACATGTCTGCTGCTATGTTTTGGGGATCTAAAAAGTAGAAATGAGGCTAACTAATGACAACTTTTACAGTGGATTTTTCTTGCATCATGTCATTTTATTATGTATTATCATTTAGATTTTTTCAATTAGTGGCACCAAGACAAACAAAGGAAGATACATTGTTATCAATGGTGGGATGTCATAATAAGGGCATTTGCTGGAATAACACCATGTAAATGTAAAGTGGTGAAAGTAAATAAATAACATAGTATCCATCCAGAATTTTTCTTAAACTTTTGCTATATTATAATTCCCATTTATTATTTCGGTTAAGTAAATAATATAAATAATTCAAATTAGTGGCTCAAAATTGTTTCACCCTGCCATTACTAGCAAATCAACATGGCAGAACTCTGACAGCAGTGACAGGAGAAAGAAGAAGAATTCTGAGCTGTCAGAAACAGCCTGTAATTTGTTTCAGGCCTGGCTGATGTGTTCTTTTGTAGAAACAAAATCACTTTGACTCCAGAAGGGTGTAGTTTGTCTGGCACATGAAGAGGTAACCTTTGAAAATCTCTGTCATTTAGCTCCAAGCATCTGTTAGGCTTGTGGGGAAGCTGCATACATACTCTCCAAAGCTCAGCTTACTCACCCACAGTTCCCATTCCCACATTGTGTCCAAGACTGGCCTCTTATCATTGTATTTTTGTGTTAATAAGGATACAATGCAATTAATTGATTAAACAGTATGTCTGGTTGTGGAAAATCGGTTTATTTGGTGTTATGTAAAGTTTGTGTAAAAAGTGGAAAGTGAAAAAAATCTCTGCAAACAGTGGACAAATGGTGTTTGCTTATTTCCTGCTAGAGAGTTTACTTCTAAAATTAACAGAGTGCGAGCCGAGAAAGACGGCCTCAACAGGCTGGGACCAATCCTGTTGAGAAGCAAAGTGGCATTAGTGGCCCAAAATTATTTCACCCTACCATTACTAGCAAATCTACATGGCAGAACTCTTGACAGCAGTGACAGGAGAAAGAAGAAAATCCTGAGCTGTCAGAAACAGCCTGTAAGGCTTTAAGATCAAAATTTAGAAAGATTTAGATATGCATTTCATAGAAACTAAGATAAAGTTCATTTTATTTCAGGTTTTACTAAAAAGTTATTATTTGTACTACTGTGCATGAGACTAGTATGTTGTAGCAGTCAAACTTAAGACCACACTGGCCAGAGTAGAGGAGGTAAGTGAGGTATGTGTGTGGTAAGAGGCCACATTGTCAGCTGTCTTAATATTTAATATTTAAGGGTTTTATGTGAACTAACTTAAATGTTTGTTGAAGTTCATGGACAATGTTAACACCATTGCAAGTGATCTCAAAATGTCTGTCAACGTGTACCTAAGTGATAAAGCACCTCCTCTGTAAAGCAGGACATTGGGTTTTTTAGAAGGAATGTTATAAACCTGACTGCCGTGAGATTAACAGCCAAATCATTCACTTTACAAGTGTCTCAATAATGAGTGGCTGAGAGATAAAGATCGGAAAAAACAGTGTATGCATCTATAAACTGAGTGCCAAGGTGGCTTTTCTCTTATTGGTGTGTTTTTACCTTGTTGTTCTTGGAGAGTACCTGAAGCACACTGTGTAGGCATGTGTTTAAAGAGAGTGACAGCAAGCCAGAGACTAAAACTGATGAGAAGATAAACAAAAAAAACACCAAATTACAGATAGATAAATTGTCTTGGGGACTCATTCTGTTTAGTGTGCACTTAAAAGCAGCTACTCTATATCTGAGTCATTATTTTACAAATGCAATTATATGACAGCTGTCAGTAAATTCCTGCAAAAACATTCACAGTTACCACTGTCTTGCAAGAGGCTTCAAAAAATAAGCCACATCAGATCAGTAACACCAGTAATTTTCTATTTTTAGGTTTAGGTACTTTGTCTCCTAAAATCAGATCATAGCCAAAAAAGGCACACGTCTCCTCCCCTTATGTCAATTCATTTCTACCATTTACATTTTCCTGGGTATGTTTTAAAGAGAGGAAGACAAGACATTATTAACCACTTTTCAATGAGGGTCCCTTTATTGGATCAGTGAAGTCCCGACACCTCACAGAGACAATAATGATACACAAAAACAATAGCTGGGAAACTGTTTTTACTTCATTCAAAATATATAAGCACTAACAACATCCTTGGTTATATCAACAAGCTGTATAAAGGTTACTGTTGTAATTTTAGCATACTCTCTGAATACAGATGCATACACACAGACAGACACACAGACAGACAGACAGACAGACAGACAGACAGACAGACAGACAGACAGACAGACAGACAGACAGACAGACAATGTGTTGATGGATATATCCATATGTTCTGTCCCATTTTGCCTGTGTTTCGTGTAACATCGTCAAGTAATATTCTACAGCTTTCTTCATTACCAAGTCCCATAATGAAACCACTTCCAATACACTCTGCAGACTGGTGTGTTAGGTATACAACATTGCCACGAGGTGGCAGGCTAGAATCACAACCTCCTCCATTGTTGAACATTTACTAGTTAATACATTCCCTGAAAAGTGGCGTTGAATGATTGTGAAATTAATTTTAACTGTCACTCATAACCTTTGCTTTTAAAGCAAACCCTTTGTCAGGCAAAATGTTGCTGTTGGAATACAGCATTTTGCTCAAAAGCTTAAGTAAAGTGTTACAGGAAAGGCTGTAGCTACCCAGTAATGTATTGATCTTAAAACTGGTCTCCATTATAAACATCAATTGCTTTGGTCTCAACACATAAATTGATTGGGTCTTGCCTTAAAGTAATTTGTAATGAGTAATTGATCACCTGAATGGTGACTATCTTGAGGTTGAGCATGAAGGATGAAACGGCAAAGCAGATAAATGATTCAATCATTATGTATAGCACCAGGGGCAGGAGAGCTCCACCTAAGACTACTACATGATGACAAATGAGGGGATGTGAAAAAGGTAAATAATTATGAAACATTGATCTTCAAAGTGCTAATGTGTTATCTAATGTCAGTCGCCTTTTTCACTGTCGTATTATCTTGTCATTCAACATAAACCAAAGAATGGCAAAGATGACAGATGGTGTGCAACTTTTATTACTCAATATTAGGCTGCAGCTTGTATTGTTGTACAATATGTTTCTGCATTATACTCAGTCATGTTAAACAAACTTAACACACAACATAACTATCATCTGAGTGTACTGCCAAAAAAAAAACAAGAATCTGATTTTATGTAAATGTATTCAAGTGAAAAAGAAAGTGAAATTGGGGAGGAACTGCCTTCAGAGGAGTCCTTTTGCACTCACTAACATAGCTGAAATTGTCCCTGCTTGTCTTATTTTTTGAAAGCAACAAGAAAGGTAGAAGAAAGTTGGAGCAACAGCTATGGTATTATTTGATATTTTTTAAGTGAAATAAACTTATTCGTAGCAGTTATTTAAAGCGACTGGTTCGTCTTGTCTGCAGTAAGTTAAAGACTGAGACGGTGTAGCCTGTATCCTGATCACTGGAAATCTGATTCCATCTTTTTGTTGGAACTGAAATGGCTTTAATTAAGTGGCTCACTGAGATTTTACTCTGGACTTGAAGGAACACCTTTCATTTGAAAATGTTTTCCAGCAAATGTTCCCATACATTCCTCATATGTACAGTATCCAACTTGCCATGTATGATGCATGACATAAAAATAAATCAGTAAACGGACATTGATTGAGGCCCGATTAAACATTTTTACATTTACATGCAACTAACTTTGCAACAGGAAAATTTGTTTTGAAAGAAAAACAATCACGCATGGGAAAAAAAAATGTGTTATCAACAAAATATGATAAAGTACTGAATGTAAATGTGCTGTATTTATATAGCGCTTTTCTAGTCTTAACGACTACTCAAAGCGCTTTTACATCATACAGGATACATTCACCATTCACACACATTCATACACTGTGGCCGAGGCTGCCGTACAAGGTGCCACCTGCTCATCAGATAAATACACACACACATTCACACTCCGATGCGCAGCATCGGGGCAACTCGGGTTCAGTGTTTTTCCCAGGGATTGAATCACCAACCTTCCAATTGGCAGGCAACTGCTCTACCACTGAGCCACAGCCACCCCAATGAAATTAAATGAAAACCTTCACAACACTGAAGATTTTGCAGATTCAAATAGTATGCAAAAGGTTCACTGTCAGTCTGCCATTTGGTTCCCGACTTGTATACGTCAACAACTTTGGAAGGATTGATTTGAAATTGTGTACTGACACTCATAGCCCCTTGCAGTGGATGAATCCTACTCACTCTTGTAATCCCCTAATTTTTCATCTTGCATCACCAGCATTTAAAAAAAAAAAATCACATCCAGTAAAATCTCTCAAGATCTATAAGATGGATCGACACACAATCTGGTAAAGACATCCATGGTTCTGCCCCTGACTGATGGTTTTGTGTAACATACTAAAAGTAAGATAGTTAAACCTGCTAGACATCAGCATGTTGCCATTGTGAGCATGTAAGTGTTTATTATTAGCATTAAGTACAGCTTCACAGAGCCACTATACATGGCTGTAGACTTGTGCGCTTATTCTGAACGCAATTACAAAAAGTTCAGTTTTCATTTTCAGCAGCTTGTAGCAACTAAAGCATGATTAATGCATGTAAGTTTCATTTTGGCAACTAAAACAGTAAAGTACAGAAACTGTGTTCATAGTAAAATATTGTCATCTGTGACATGAATTATTAGACAAACATTTAATGTTAATCCGGAGCAATTTGGAAATTCATCACCATACTGTACTGACAATAAATGTTCCCAGTGAGTATAAATCATGAACAAAGTCATTGTATATGAATGTTTCTAGAGCCCAGGGATGGTTAGATACAGGGTTAGATATACACAGATGTGACCTAATGTTGTGATAATATAATTCACCTCCCCAGGGAAGGCACCCACTGTTGACATTTTTCAAAACAGCTTTTACCCAGCCAAGGCTAGAAAGACCTCATCTGCCAAGCATGTGGAATCTCCTCAGCAGCTCTCTTCAGACAGCAGGGGAAAACGAAATATGAGCCCCTGATATCAGTTATATCCAACCTGTGTTATATAGGACAGCTTAGTTCTTTTGGAACTACACTTTCACTTATGATCAACAAGAAAACTCATCTTCTGAAGGCAAAATAGTTTGTTCTGTCAATTCTATGACTGAAAAGAATCAGTAATAATGTGAGCATCAAATCATCGCTGAATGGAAGAAGCAGGTAAAAAGAAATTGTCTTTTCCCTTCAAATGTAACTCTAAAACTAAAACTGAACTATATTTAAGTACAACCTCTTGCCAAAAAAGTCAGGACAGAGTCTCATGTATCTGTATATTTAAAGTAAGACATGACAGTAAATCACAATGATCTAAAATATTATGAACCACTGATTAATTGATACAGCCTGACTCTATGGTATATCCTGCATTACAGTACTCGCCGTATTCAAAAGATTCAGGTTTTTACCTTAAAGATAATATTGATAGCATTAAGTGAAACATTGTGTACACTAAAGTCTCTGCTTTGCTTCCTAAAAGCTGTTAGAAATATAGCTACTATTATTACTAGTACCATTGTTACTGTTGTTACTAATAGTAGTACCCTAACTGTTATTCTTCTCATATACTGTAAGTGATGTGTCTCTCACACACACACACACACACGCTTGAATTATTATGCTGACATTGTCCAGGAGCTTTCAGCTAGTCTGTGTACACATGAACTTGTGTTTTTGAAGCTCAAAAATGAAAGAATTATAAGAAAAAGGACATTTTCAGACTACTCTCATGCCTTTACTTTTCTCTTATCCTTAGTGGTCTATTTATCATGCCAAATGCCTTAACTTAAGCCCACAATCTCAAAATATCGTACAAAAAAAATTAAAATTCATATTGATAATATGCTACATCAGGAACATTCGATCTGATGTTGTAAGACATGATTCAATTTACTATCAGTCCACAATCATTTTTATTTCATTGAAGAATTTCTTGTCCAAATTAATGTCCCATATGAACTGTAGAAACACTTTCTTTATTTCACTTATCAGCAAGCACGAAACAGATTAAAATTGACTAAAGTGTTTTTTTGTTTGACTGACACAAAGATGTTCTGGTAAATGTGTTTAAATGAGCTCAACACTAACACAATGATTACAGGATAATCCACAGAATTCACTGTGGGACTGTGGAATGGAAAATTCAATTCAAATCGACTGTACTGGAAAGATGGCAGATCAGGGGCAGATTTTAAAAACCTCAGGACACATCACTGAAACTATCTACTCGGCTAGCAACCTCATTTACCTAAGTGGGAATAACAATATGCTAATTTTTCTTTGCTGAAGGTTGTTCTGAGCTATGTATTGAGTCTGCTGAAATGAGATACCAGACAATGAATTAAGAGCCGTATACACCCAGACACACAATATTTCCAGCCTTGAATCCTGGATGAGACTTCAGCACAGGTCACTCTCCAGTACTATGAACAGCCTTCCAGAGGATCTGAGAGGAGCTGCAAAAATTCATATTTTCAAACAAACTAAAAACCCATCTATGGCTTTAATGTAGTTTTTTTTTTAATAAGTTTATGCTATTACTATTCATATTATTTATTTTACTCTTGTCTGTTTGATAAACATGTTGATCATTATGATTTATTTTATTGCATTCACTTTTTAAACATCCTGTTTTGTCAATCGCCCCTGTAAAGAACTTTGCATTGAGTTATTTCAAAAGGTGCTATATAAATACACTTTGATTGATCAATAATTATTGAGTCATCATTCTGCATTCTGATACTGCACGAGAGGCCCAGAGGAAAATGTTGTCAAACTCACTTTTAAAATGTGGCTACATGTTAAAGTATTTCCAGCATTAGATTTTACTTAGAGTTTACTGTGAAAGGCTTTATTTGAAATCACTGTCAGCGAGCAGCTACGGCAGCAATTTGTCTCTGGGTAGATTGCAGCTTCAAAGGGAGAGCTTATTTTCTGAATGACTGATCATTGCTTATGTACTGTACTGTATGCCAGTTGTTACAACATAGACACATGATTAAGAAGAGGGAACTGATAAAAGTGGCCAGGGGTTTTAGAAATTTGCTTCAGTGTGTGGGTTGCTACAAGGTTAAGATACATGAGATATTAAGTGGTGTAGACTCCTTTGAGAAGTTAAACATGGCACCGATTATGTTCTCCTTCATCTGGTTTCTTGCAAGGTAATGGCAAACTAATGAAGTGAAACCATTCTGCAAAGCACCAAAGTTCATTTACAAGGTAAACAAAGCAACAAAAAGTCAGAACAAATGTATTTTTTTGTTTGTAGCTCTAGTGTCAGTTGTAAACTCCCCCTTAAGCTGAAATGATACTGTCCGTGTGCACGCGAGGGATTCGGGTTCTGTTACAATCTCCTTCGCATGTGTAGAAGGCGCCCTCGGATCGTATAAACAGACCTATGTGCCCATGGGGTCCTCAGCGTACAAGACCGTTCCGGGTCTTGGTCTTTGTTTTGTACAGGAAAGCTTCTCATACACAACCACATTTTCAAGATTTCAAAATCTCATGACAGTAATGTTATGTTTTATCCAATGAAGTTGCTATCAATGTCCCATTCTGTCAAAACCATATATAGAGATTAGGATTGGGAAATTTTATATTTGGCCTCTAGGGTACCTTCAGCAAGGATCCAGAGACCATAGGTATGCCTGAATAATTTGCATCACAGGCACAGAGCTCAACTGTTCATTAAAACTCATCTCAATTTCATAATGCATAGGCAGGCTTAAAACTTTAAACTCACTGTGATGTATGACACATTTTTAACTCATATGCTGTCAGGTCAGATTCTGACATGCAAGTATACCACTAGTTAAAAGGTGCTGTACAGGCGGCCAGTCAAGTTCAAACTCAGAAAAACATTTCCAGGTCCAGCCCAACCTATGACAGCAGCCCCCTTTTTAAATAAAAAAAATGCAAAGAAAAGACCAAAGTAGACAAAGGGACAGAGGTATCCATATAAAGCACATATGAAAAGGGGTGTCCATATAACTTTGGCTACATGTGTTAAGTATTGTACATGCTACAAATTCATATTTTATACTGATAATTTGTTCAATAAATCATTTACTGAGACATTAGATGGTTTGTGAATGTTACTGTGGTGTTTTCCGTAAGTTCATATTAATAATAAACTGATGAGATGAGATTCAGGTAAGGTATACAAAAAGAGAACATGCAAATGATTTGAAAATAACATTCAGAAATCTTCTAGTAATTGACACATTGCCATAATACTCTTCCAATAATAAAGCAACATCCAAATAAGGGTTTGAGATTTCAAACCTCTGCTACCACCTGAATACAATATGTTGAAAATGTGAATTTACAAAAGGTATCAGTCTAACTTGAAGTGAGACAAAAAAAAAAAACTATTTAAAACTATTTAATCCCTTTAGGCTTTCAGGTTTTAGAAAGATTTTTAGTTAATTGACTCCATAGCTTAGGACTGATTTTTACAGTGAAAAAGATTAAATGAATGCCTCCCTAAATAAACACAGCAATCATACACTTGACTGGAAATTAGATCAAATACTTTTTGCTCATTGACAACACAAACCAGCCGTTGTTTTTCTGTTATAAATCATTACATGTCTGCACGTCTCTTCATTTTGCAATACAGTTTGTAACCATAGGTTATATTAATTAATACAGATGGCCATAACAAAGAAAGAGGTGAAAACCGCACAGACTAAGACTATCTTGTAATCCCGGTGGCAATTCAGTTTTCATTTGCCATTTGACACAGATGCAGTAAGTGAAACTAATGAAGGGCCTTCAAGGGGACAGAAGAGAAAACAGGAAAGGTGAAGAGGAGAAAGGTTTTGGCGGCTGGAAAACCGAGAAGAAAGTTGGAGTGCGTGCAGTGCCCTTTTATGATGGTCTGGTGGAGTTTGCTGTTTTCATCTGTTGCAGTTGATTGGAGAAACATAGCTCTTGGCAGTAACATTGTGAAGAAATATCTCTTTTTCTTTTAAGAACTTAAAACTTCAAGTATCAAATATTGCTTGCTTGAATTTAAGATGGCATCTGTTCTAAAATGCAGTATCTATCTATCTATCTATCTATCTATCTATCTATCTATCTATCTATCTATCTAGTATATATAAATAGGTTGTTGATAAACCGTTTTTAGTTCCACCGTTGCTTCCAGTAAAGACTTTAAGTCAACTCTGTCTTCAACCTTTGGTGAAAGTGTCTAATTGCATAAGCATGCACATAATAGCGGTGGGAGTCATATAGGTGATTTTGGAAGGCATTGACAAAAGAACACATTTTGTTGTTTTAAAGGAATGAGGACGTATATATGAATATATAGAGATAAGAAAGAAACATTGTACACATTGTAAATGTAACGAAAGACATGCAGTTTGGATTTTATTGGTTACATGGGAAGCTACTGTATAATCAAAGCATTTCCCTTATTCCATATTTACTCAAGATAAATCTCCCATGCCCTCCCAATTACAAACCTGGAACTTTCTTGGAAAGTCTAATGGAACCAACAAACGTTAGGTCTTTCAGTCTTTTGACTATAGGGGAGGATGAAGGTTTAACAGTCTTAGTCAAAAGTCCAGGGCCATTTCAGTTCATTTGCAGCTTGCCCCTGGTCCTGATTAATAAAAAAAAGGGTCTGGAGATTAAAAAACAGAACTAATGGGCATAAAAATACTGTATAATTGAATGTCATAGACTTTATCTTTGTTTGGATAAA